>APFE031677772.1:17039-76226 GCA_000404065.3 Pinus taeda | reverse complement strand
GGCTTGGAATCATGGTTTTACATCTTAAAAATAGTTTTGTTTCATTAAAAATTAATTATTTAATGTATTTTTTTAAAACCAGTTCGTTTACACCAAACCAGTCCCGGTTAGACCGGTTCATTAGGTGGACCAGTCCGGTCACCGGTTCCAGTTTTAAAAACATTGCTCATAATAGGTATGAAAAGCTTCTTTGGCCCTATCCACGGCCTCATACAAGTAGCCCATTATGGGTTTTCCTCCATCTACCAACTGAAGAACCTCAACCAAAGGTTTGGAAACAACCCACACCTCCTCCACTTCCACCCAAAATCTCTCTCAATATTAAACTAGGTTGAATATGGCCTCCCCTGTCTAGTTTACGGCTAAAAGATAAAACATGCCACTCTAAAATAAGCATTTTGTTCACATCCCTCATAGGAGTCGGGTGAGGCTGAAGAATTATGAAGCTAATGGTGAGATGTGTAATGGAAAGATATGCCAACTCCTTTTATTGGTGAATTTTCTCATCAGGCTAAGCACAAATGCATGATTATATATAAATTTTGTTATGCTCTTGGATTACTCAACAATATCCATGATATATGAAAATTTCCCTATTTCCTCTAACATTGAATCAATACAATGTGCAACACAAGGTGTCCAAAACAAGATAAGGTACCTCTCCATAAGAAACCTGCCAACAATGAAATAGTTGACGGAATTTTCCATTATGACTTGGACAACACTCTATGTAACTAGCTCCTGAATGAACAAGTGCAACAACCCACATAATAATTATGCATCTCTAATATGTGCAGATGCATCAATAGATTTAATAAACATTGTCCTCTTGGGACAATTAACCAAGAATTTAGGAAGGGTCCTACCCTTCTTATCAGTCTAACCATCTGACATCATAGTGCATCTAGTGTGTTACCATGATGCCTTAAAATCCTTGAATCTAGCAATTGGCCTTTACATTTTGAAGAATAGGCCCTCTCAACCATCATAGGAAGGTGCTTTGTTTCTTGAGCGAACAATAGCAACAACAACAAAGATAAGTTGGTAGAATGGATTTTTCTTGACAATGTTGAAAGCTAAGTCACCACATCAGTAACTTTTGATGTCCAATTCAAAATCTGTCAGACTTCAAACCCAATTCAAATAAAATCATTTAGGTTTACAAACATGCACTTGAAGTTTGAATTTGTAAGGGTTAATTTTTTTTTTAAATGTAACATTCCTCCTGCCTCCACGTGACATTCCTCCATCCCTACGTCACAAAGCACTTCATTCCATTCTTCGAGGAGCAAGCAATTCCTCGAAGAAAACAAAGATGGAACTATTCCCTTTATACAAACCCAATGTTGAGGCCACATTGGCAGAGGATTAGTGTTTGATAGTGAATTTGTATAAAACTAAAGATTTAATCTACTGATCCTTTTTACATTTTTTAGTTATAAAGAGAAAACTCTCCAAATGTGTTTTTCACCATGAGATATATTTTCAAACATTACATGCATTGGTGATCAATGATATCAGGTGGAGGGAAATTGATCTGCTAATCGTTGTCCAATGACACCATCCAATGTGGTTTTAGAAATATGTTTAAGCTATATTAGAAGTCATCTCTATTTTTATTAAAATTCATCTCATCACAATTTTATCGCAATTTTCCTGATTTTTGCACCATTTTTCCTGACCATGTCATTTTTTTGCAATTTTCTTAAAACTAATTTCATGTTCTATTTTTCAACATTCATGTGGTTCAATAGTTGATTATCATATTTGGAGAAGCTTTTCTTTAACAAACTTGCATGGACTAGTGAATCTTAATGTGCATTGGTAGTTCTATTTTGTAGGCAACATCATTTATCTTTTCCAAGATGGTGAGGGCCCTGCATTATCTAGGGGACAATTTTGTACTCCTTACAATTTTGTGCTCCTTAGGATAACAAATGATTTGGTTTGACTATTAGGTATACTTTATCTTTAAGTTTAAAAGACTTTGGACATAATTTGGCACTATTATTACTCTTCCTAGGTTGTTGAGGCATAGGCTTTATTGTCTAATTTTGGTTCAATTCTTGAAAACCACCCTCATCAACTTCAAGTTAATTTGTGAGTTTTATGTTTAAATCTCTTTTCTAGGCATTGTTGTTGCACCAACTAGCATGTTTAGTTTGTAGGCTAAAGCCAGAAGGCACAACAACAATTTGGGACAAGGCCCACTGTCACCACAGCCTATGTCCCCTTCTCTTCTCGGATTTTCACCAACGGGAGGAGTCCAAGTAACCCTCACTTTTGATTACTACGTCTATGTTAGGGTTTGAAGTGAGGCAAGGATGGCTTATTCAATGGAAAGAGTCAATTAAAGTGTGAGCTTTGGGAGGAGCTAAGATGACTTTCCATGAAAAAACCCTTGAGAAAGATACTATGTAAGACCTAGGGTTGAAAGATATGTTAAGATAAAGGCTCATCCAAGGTCAAGATAGCTAAGAGAAAAGGTTTGGAATGATAAGCTATAACTTGCAAACCTTCAAGAAATCCCCAAGTCAAAGTAGCTTCAAGGGTTCCCACTTGGTACAGAAGCTAGGGCATCAATTATCTCGAGATTCAACTGTGAGAATGACCCCAAAATTGGAGAGCTAGAGGAAACACTAGCGCAGAAGCTTATCCAATTAGTTTTGCAAGATCTCACTCCTAAAGGATTTCGCACCAAGCCCTAGAGAGGCTACCAATCCTTGAAAGGACCAAGAAAAGGAGGGAAAAAAGGTGATAAGAATGATGAGTCCTTAAGTTATTGTGATAACCAAGGATCTAGGACCAGTGCCTAGCTATTGGGAAGATTGGAGTCAAAATGATCAAGATTCGGGAAACTTCGCTCTCCAAGGAGGCCTAAAGAAGCAGCTTTGCTCTCTACAAACACAGCTACATGGCAACTTTAGACTTTTATACTTCGATGGTAATTATTATGGAGTTTCAAGGATCCACATGCAAACAATCTTCTAGGAACATTCATTCATTCTTTATCCAATGAGTAACAAATGCAAAAATCTTCAATAGTTTCAATGATTCCACTAATTCGCATTAATTAGGGCACATTATTTTACCATAAGAAAATAATTCCATGCATTAGACATTCATTAAAGTAGAAATATAGTATTATGTTGCACTTACAAGAATAAGAAGAGTATATCCATCCACAATCTTGCCAACAAGAAGCTCCAAAAGAGACAGCGAAATATTTCCACACATCAAAATGCATTTATTCATCCAAATCATTCCACAAATTGTAGGCCAAAAATCTCTAATGTGAGGGTCGAAAATCCCAAGTATGATGTCCAAATCATAGTTTTAAAACTCAAACTCAGACTCGGAACAGGCCGAGGGTTGACTCTGACTCGGTATTGACTCGGCCTAGTTGATTCCAATGACTCAGTGTTTGTAAAAAATACATTAAATAATTTTTTTATGAAAAAACATATTTTTAAAGATTTTCATTCATGTTTCCAAACTCAAAGCATTAGAATAATAGAGAGAAGACAACATATGATCAAAGTATGCTCATGAATATATCTATTATATCAAAATGGCACCCAGTGCATTGTCCAATACATGTAATATATAGAGATCATAAACAAAAACACATAACGAATGTTGCTCTCAAAACCAACTCCTCAATGGCAGATGCTGCTCCAAAAAACAACTCCTCAATGCTGCTCCAAAGACTAACTCCAACTGCACACAAACTCCTCACAAATGCTCACACAAATGCAATGAGATAGCTATTAGGAAATATGAGGGAGTTGGGTCACCTTTATAGGTGTGCGAGAGGGGTAGAGGGGCTAGGAAATAGTTTAAACAGAAAGAAAAAAATGTGATTTCAAGTCTACCCAACCTGCTTTTTTTTCCCGCCACTGAGATCGGTCAGTTTAAGTCTGGCTCGATTGGCCTGGTCGGTCTGTTACCGAATCGGTGACCAACTCAGCCGATTTGGTAATAGACCAGTTGTTGAACTGGATAATTGACATAGTTGGTCCGAGCAGGGGTATGTTTTAAAACCGGCCTAGTTTTAAAACATAGGTCCAAATACAAATGAGGTCTCTTTAATTTATATGAGCCTCTCACAAGTTCTATTTGGTCTAATTAGCCTAATTAAGCCCCTAGTAATATTTTAATGTGCAAATAACAACCCTTTTGGTGACAAGCCCACCAAATAGTTACCAAAGTGTATGATAAGCCATCCCAGGGGGGTTGAAATAGTGCTTAATGGAGTAGGAAGGGTCGATGGAAGGCCAAATTAAGTCCTCTAAGTGCCATGATGGAGAGGAGGGCTCCAAAAATGACGATCAAAGGGATGGCCCCTTGATTTCCAAGCAAAATACCTTGTGGTGTTCCCAAGTGGCTATGGGGCACAATCCATCGTCTCATGGGTCTCCAGTGGCTCAATAACAAGTCAATGCTCCATAAGTGAGGGCTAGAAGATGATGAATGCCCTCGTGTCTCTCCGGATGAGACGAAAACCCATCTGGGCCCCAGATCAACTATCAAGTGTTGGGTGCAAGTGTATGGTCGGTTGGGCAACATGGTCCAAGTACTTCATCGTCTCTGTATGGTTGGGGCACAAACAAGTGACGTGTGGCACTAGAGAAGCCCATGGTGTGGCAATCAATGCTTTGTTCTGACAGAGGCCAATGGATCTCAATGCTCACCCTACAAGGGTTATTATGACCCTCTGGAGGGCTTGGATCCAATATAGGGAGGCCAAGTCCAAGATGGATACCCACCTACAATCCTGTATAAGATCCAATGTCTCCTCACCTTCTAGTACAACCAATCATTAGTGCAATTGAGTAAATAAGCTTGCTAATCAAGGGCCAAAATGGACACTTCATAGTGGGATGCCCTTCCAAATGGGCTTTAGAAAGTATAGGTGTTACCTTTCCCGACAACAGAGGTTGATAAAGGACCCTGTCAGGTGGTTTCAACCTCTAAGGCAGTGACAGGTCAATGGTACATCCATCAAATGGTACATGGCATGTGAAATAATGATGGAATAGAATGGGGAAATAGGGAACGCTCCAAGCCACGTGCCATGCTACAAGGGTAGCTATAATGAGGGAAGCCCACACATTAGGTGTATAGATGTAGGAGGGAGGTACATGAGTTACCCCTGCCTTTGTTTTTCCACCCTTCTTCATAATCCTTTTGCCCTTTATTGATTTTTCTTTCTTTACTACTCAGGGCTTCAGATTATGAGAGCATAATGTGTATGATGTAGTAGTGATTACCCCCTTAAGGTTGAGTAGCTCATCGCCCACCAAGGGTTGGGACAATCATGGGTTCCTTAATGATGCAAGGGGCACTCATAGGGGCCCTAGGAACCAGGGTGATGGCCGAAGTGATAGGGGATAGAGCTGATCTGTAAACTATCATGGATATTCCACTGGACAGTTTATCACAGCATATCTGATATTATTATATTAAAAATTTGAGATTCTACACTATTACAACTTTATTAAACTATAAGATCTGTAAACTTAACCGTAATTAGTGCATGCATGTGAATAGAAATTATGCAGAAAAGTAGAGAATGATAGAATAAGTGCACACACACACACACATAAGACACAAAATATGCTCTCTGGGAAACCCTTTTGAAAGAAAACCCAGCTAGAAGGTGAGGCCTCTTCGCTCTCTTTCACTGTCTGGAAATTTGGCTACAGGTACAAAGAAGTAATGCCTGTGGCCCGTGGGCTACTACAATGCACAGATCCTCTCTATATGCTCTACCTCCTATATCTCCTGGCTATCTTGCTCAATTATGGAACAAAATGCTCTCGAAAGAATGGAATGCCTCTTCCCCCTAGTGGTTCGATTATAACACAACTTGATAGCCTACTAGTGGTTAATTTTGAATCAACTCTTAACTAGAGTTATAATATAGACTCTTCTAGAGTCTTTTACATCATAATCACGCGGCTAGCCCCTTTTCCATGAATAATGGGGGCTGACGCAACATCTTCCCGAACTATAGGTGTGAAAACAGGAAGGTCAAATTCTGAGTGGCATAACTTTTGCATACGAACTCTGATTGACGTGCTTCTTGCGTCGTTGGAAAGATCTTTGTGTGTAGAATAGCATTAAATGGTATGACACTAGAGCGACAAAGTTTTACCCCCAAAAAATGTCGTTTGATGCCACAAAACGCTCCTAGAAGGTTTTAGACATCGTTTTAACTTTTGCCAAACTAGGTCCCGTCGGTATAAATGGACTTGTGAGTTGATTCCTCCACTTTTTCCACTCCAAACGCATCAAGATGGATGAAAAACAATATAATGATCCAATCTGGATTAAGATCTCATTCAGGCTTTTGCCCGCACACTAATTTTTTTTATGTCCTAACCATCTTTTGCATTTTGTGGTACATTTCTTGTTGTAAGTGGCAAAATTATGCTTTTGATTTTCTTTTTTAGTTGCATCAACCCCCGTCGCTTCGTTCTAGGCCCGACCAAAGTGCAGGCATGGGGAGGGGGAGGCTAAAACCTTGTGGACCCAATGGGCAAATATGGACCCAAAAGGGAAAATGTGAAAAAGAGCTTGTAATGAGTGGAGGGGAATGAAAGATATGGTGTCGAAAAGCGGGACCACGCAACCAAAATTAGGGTTTCCCATGTGGTGTCATTCCTAAATCTAGTAGCCAATAGAGGAAATCCCATGGGAGTAGGATACAAGATTAACCACCCAGTTAAGACAAGGGAACAAGAGTACAAACCAAGCCCATTCTTTCTGCCAAGTTCCCCCACTAATCCATGTCCAAATGTGCCCAGGAAAAGCAAGCATAAACACCCAATTACAAAATGAAAATTCATGCCTTTAGGGTTGGAAGGCCCACCTTCAAACATATGATCACAACACATGGGCGAGAGCACACAACAGCTGGCTCAGGTAGCAAAGAATGGTGGCACATCAAGCTATCTGGCGGTTTTAAGGGGTTGTTGGCTACCAGCTGAAGACAAATCTAGGAGAAAATTTCTCCTATAGGAGTCACCCACTGGAGGTGGGTAACAGGCACGATTTGGAGAAAATTCCAAACTACAATTTTTCCGCCATGTTACTTGATGATGCATTCTACAAAAAATAATTGTTTCCATATTTATTACTTTATTTACTACCATCAAAACTTGTTCGTTCTACTTGTAAGGTTTAGAAAAAAAGCTTATCAATATGCCTTCTAGTTTGTTCTTAAGAGGGTAATGGTATTAGGTTTCAACTGGCAATCTCTTTTCAGATTTGTTAATCTGTCAAGTATTCCTAGTGACAAATACCTATTTCCCCTTCTTTGTTCCTCCAATGGATTTGTGTCCTTGTTGGTTTGCATATTTTGTGTTAAAAAATTATATACATATTATTATGTACACTTTGTTAATTATTTGGTAGTAATGACTAATATTATATTCAATATAATGTCACAACCCAAAGGTCACTACAAAATCCCAAGGGGAATTTTACTATAAATTAAATGGCCTTATTGTTTTTATTATTCACATTCCTTGACTATTCAATCTATTTATTATATCAAACTCCTTGTCTATGTGGTTTCATGCTTTTTGTTATGTCATAGTCCACGGTTATATTTGGTCGATGACAAGCCCTCCAACCTTGACTAAGTGGAGTGTATGGTTCCCTACCCTCATCAAGAGATAGTGCTTTCCACAATTCTCTATACTCCAATATCTAGGGACCTAACATGTTATATACAAGCTAAACTAGGTTGGAGAGAGTACAGACCTTGCTTCTCAGGCGCATCATTCACTATCAGCGAATGATTCTGCAGCCTATCATTCAAGAAGAGTTTAGCATCCACCCTTTTCGCCTCAATGTCATTTTTCACTTGGTCTCTTCCTTCATAGAGTTTGATCTCTCAAATAATCTGCCACCAGGAGAGAGAGATACCACTACCTTACACTTTTCTCATCAAAGGTTCTTGCTTCAGATCCTCCCTCAAGTCAGGCATGAGCTTGGCTCTTAAAGGTGTCTCAACTTCTCCAGTCAATTACTATCTCCCTAGAATTCCTTCCCTAGTTTGAATTCTCCCTTAAGGTGTCAAACCATCTCTTGCCAACTAGGTAGGTACTAAATTAGGATATAAGAGAGAATATCTATAGACTATACATTCAAGTCATCTGGATCTCACCTTCGACGAGCCTCTGGCTTGAAGATGTCCTACCTAGAGCACTTTTTGAAGCTACAAGATGTCATCATCATTTGCCCCCCTACAAATGTAGGCATTGAATTTACTTGCTCATAAGCCCTTTGGGGTAGCTATAGGTCAGCTCCCATTGACTTCAAATAGAGACAGATTGACATATACCACGATTTGATGGGATCTACCAAGTGCCACCTTAAGGAGCTAGAGATAGAGATGCTCCTCATTTTTAGGTGTCCCCCATACTATGAGATTAAAGGACACTATTACTATCTCTATAGGGCAGGGTTACTTGGGAGTGGGAGTGAAAATGGGGAGCGGGAGCGAAAACGGGAGAGGGAGCAACATTTTTAGAAGCTCCCTGTTTGGGAGCGAATCCCAGAGCGTTTTTATATAATATATATTTTTTTATATTTTGATGCATATATGTCAACAAAAACATGTAGAATGATGAATTAGATATAAAAAACATTAAAAACATAGATTGAACCATATAACAACAATCATTTAGAAGTTATAATCTTCATCAACCACATCCACAAGTTAGTAACACAGTAACATACAACATATTGAGTCTCATGATTCATCAATCTTAAAGTTTCAAGCTTTAAAAATTCAATATATAACATTTATCATCATTGATCATCAAAGTTGTACTTGTAAGCTAAGTGTGACCATTACAACAAATAATATCTCACATGAAATGAAAAGTTATAAAATGAAATGAAACGAAACAACTTTCAACTTTCATGAAGCATCATATTCATAATTCATTACTAATGAGTTATAATTGCCAACTTCAAACTTAAATTGTCATATATTGTTTAAAAAAATATCATAATAAATGTGAAAGAATCAATAGTTATAAAAACTACTAGAAACTAGAAAAGACAAGTAAATCTATTATCTATTGCTTATGTTTGGGCCTCTTGCCACCACGAGAAATGTCTAATTTTTTAGTCTTGTTGGAAAATCAGAATCTTTGTCATTAATATCACCCTCTAAGCATTAATATCCGGAGGTATCTTTTTCATTACCTCTAGATCTGTCTAGGGATCTTTGTCATTAATATCACCCTCTAAGCATTAACATAAGATAGAAAAAGCATAGCATGTCAAGTCAAGATTTTTTTTGAGTGATGCGTACATTTTTAGGAGGGTTATGATAAAGGAGTTCGACAACCAATGTCATTGACACTAACATCAAGGTACATAGAGGGATTGGTGCTCTTGATTAAATACGAGTTCCATACCCTAAAACATAACAAAATTCAATGGAAACATTGCAATCCCCCAATCCTGAAACCTGAAAAACTGATAAGTCTGTTGGATTTTGAATGAAATCTAAAATTCTACATTCTCCATATGAAATCCAGTGAGGTCGGAACCACTCTCAAACATCCTGAGTCATTTCATGGTAATGTTAAAAATTTAAGTAAAAGGATGAAAATGACGATTAAGGAGAATGTCACTTCTACTTTAAGAATTTAACATTACCATGAATTGCATATTAATACTAGGGCCCTAGGCTTGATCATTACGCTGCCCCACTCAAAACTTATTTGTTTCTTTGAAAAAAAATTGCATTTGGAACATTACTGCAAAAAACGATTTGCAAAAAAAAGCTAAACGCTCTTGAAAAGGTAGGGAGTGTTTTTTTTAGGGAGCGCGCTCCCGCAGAGCTCCGGAGTCGCTCCCGCTCGGAGCGCAAATTGGGAACAGGAGCGGGGAGGGGCGCTCCCTCGCAACCCTACTATAGGGACTCAAGGGGCTCCCTCTCTACTTTCTTTCGACACAAAGATGAAAGATGTTTATCCCAATGTGGAAAAAGTCGAAGTCGGGATTAATTCGGCAAGGGTCCAAAAGTTGAAAAACTCGTCAAAGTCGGGAGTTTTTTGAAAAAGTCGGCAAAAATTCGGCAAAACTAAAAAAACACAAAATTATTCATTTTTTTTAATTTCTTTTAACATCTAGAGTATCCACAACATCAAATAAATGCATTTCCACATAAACATGTAAAGTAAGCTAATATATAATATGTATATGAAGTTTAGTGCTACATCACATATTAAAATAGTGAATCAACTCCTGAATTTTGAGTCCTGTCTGAGTCTCAACTCTCAAGAGTCAAAATATCAACAAAAAATATAATAAATGTATATCATGAGTCATCTAAAAGTCATCAAGTAATCAGTCACTGAGATCCTCTTCCCCTTTTAATTTTTGTTTCCGCTAATTGTATTAAGAAATACGTCATGCATTTATTCAGTAGATTGTAATCTGCTTGGGTAATAAGGTGTCAAATGGTAGGTCCAATGAAAATTAACAGTGAGTATCACAGTAGATGTGAAAATTAACGCTTGGTGACTCCAAGTTGCTTATTTTCTGAGAAAATAGTAGATGTCAGATTACTAACCTAGCCTTGGCATCTATTATTCAAAAACTCTTGGAGGTAAAATCCACTTCTAATACATAACCTTTCCCCAAATTTACAAGGAGTTCACCACTAAAGAAGATTCCCTTTCAAAACGTGCTCTCATTGCAAGAAGGATCTTTGCTGTCACAAGATTTCAAAAGTACTTTGTTCCTGTCTGAAAAATGGGTTCTTTTTTGAGGCACTGGTTTTGTTTTTTTTGGACAGGTGGTTGTTATTTGATCTTCACGACCTCCTCTTTGTTGTTTCTTCTGGAAGCATTCAACAACTATAACAATGTTTTTGATGGTGTGGGGTTCTTTCTACGGAAGATTGTTGTATGCCTGTCCTTTTGGTACTTTTGTAATCTTTTGAAGGGGCAGTGGTTGTTAGAGTCTGGATCACTGAAAGCTTAGCCAATGTATACTTTGCTTTCTAACTAGAAATATGAAGTATAAAGATTTGTTTTTCCTTGGAAAACAAAAACGTATCTTAACCTCAAAACTAACAGATTACAAATGAGACTACTATGCTCGCAAGAAGTATGACAAACAATACAATGCAATAACTTGAAAATGCATGGATGGAAGCTTCAATTCACAGTATTTTCACCTTTGCAGCCTCTTTATCCGCGGCTTGGGAAGGGAGGCAGACTTTTTGGGTCGACTCCCGATTAAATCGGGAGTATAAGGAAAAAATCGGGATTTTTTCCTTTGTGAAAAAGTCGCCAAAAAGTCGGGGGATTAAATCGTTTAGTTCAAAAAATCGTGTTTTTAGGATTAAATCGGGAATTTTTGCAGACTTTTTCCACACTGGTTTATCCCTCTTCATCAAAGAGACCTTCACCCACAGATCTTGACTTCTACATGCCATGCCTTGCCTTGGGATGACAAGTCGATCACCTCGTACTTCCCTATTGATTCGTCAAACCAAAGCAACTAGCAACAAGCATAGTCCCATAATGTATCAAATAGTAGAATGGTGAGACCCTAGGTTTCTCCTCAATCTCCCCCTCTGGGAGACCAATCAATGTTACCAAGATGGGCTCAGAGGTGTCGAACCATGCATTAGGCCACACATTCTCAATGCATTTAGAAAGATCAGCTCCAAATGAATCCAAAGTGGTGTGCCTCTGCATGTCAGACTACCTCCTAGTGCTAGAGGAGCAGCCAGAGATCCACTTGGAGTTTCCTTCTTTCGACCTCAAAAGCTAGGAGTTTCCCTCACTCGTACATTCCCCTACGATCATATAGCCGAACCCACCAATGGTTTGAAAGGATTCTGACAGCGAGTTAGTGCCCTATTCACCCCCCTTGCCCTTAGCCATCAAACTCAAGAGACCTTGACATCACCAACCTCATTGTCCAATATCTCTCTCTCACAATCTCTCTCTTGGCAGGTTCTTGAGTTGTCCACCTTTCCAATATTGAACAAATTCATTTAGTATTTTGTATCATCATACCATTCTCAGTGTTTTCTACATATGTTGTGATGTTATACTTATGTAGGTTTCTTTCTTTATATTATTTTCAGCATTTTCTAAGAGTTGCACTTGCACTCCCACGTTATATGCATACAAGTTGTACTCTTCAGTCCCATTATCTACTTTTGTAGTCATTCGTTGAACACTAATAAAATTATCATATCTTATGATATATGATTTCTACATTGACAACTTTCTACTAGATTACTATGGAATTTTTGTATTTTAAAATTCAGGGAGTACACACTTAAGATTGCTATAGTATCATTATAACAAAGTGTTTAAACTTTAGACACTATAGTATCATTATTCCACTGAGTTTTATCCGTGTTTTGTCATTAGTTACTGGCATTATTAGCTTCCAAATATCCTTTATTTGTTTTCTCCATTAAATTCCCTTGTATTAAGGTAATGTACATGTACAATAGAGAATAGCATCTGCAATTACCTTTTTTCTAACCATCGTTTTAGGTTGCTTCTGGTTGATATTCACCAAATATTAATACCTATCTATATTCTTGGATACAGAAAAGTTCTCTTTTGAGGCGAGTAAACTAAGGGCTACTGTACCGAAACTTCAAATCCATCACTCGTTAGGTAGTTTCTCTATTTACTAATGATGTGGATTTTGCTTTTGTAGTTCATGATTAAGATGGGGTATCTTTGTCCAACTTCAGACATTTATCGTCTTTTGTAAATTGTATCATGTTAGCTTTTAATTAGTGCTACTTTTCCGGCTTTTCCTTCTTCCATTAATATGGAAAACATGGGTTTTGATGGGTCTTAAATGGACCTGTATTCATATATATTTTATGTATCTTGTTTTAGGAACTGTGGTTTAATAGTTCATGGATTACCAGTGAAAAGAGCTCATGCAGTTGCCATGAAAGAATGAATAGAACACATTCATGTTTAGTGCATAACATATTAAATTACTGATGAAGAGTTACACATCACTATCACAAAATTTTAAGCATGCTTTTTCAATGTGGTTTACAAACACCAATATTACAAACTTTAGTCCATATACAAACCTAAAGCTTAAGCACAATCATCTAAAATCCCTCTCTCATGCTGCATGCATCCGTGTCTGAGTGCAAGCAATGACCACTGCTCTGAAAGGAAGGCATGTTCATATAAAGCTCAAGCTGATTTTGAGTGAGATATTATTGAAGTTGCAAGTGCATAGACAGATTCAACTAGCGAACAAAGTATTGTAAAATAAAATGTACGAGGAACAAGCATATTATTTCTGAAGGCACATTATCAGTCACTTTCATATGGCACACCTGCAGCAACAGACATGTTTTCTGCTGTCCAGAGAAATAATTTTAATAAACTGTGCCAAGTCGCAAACACCTTTCATCTATAGCAGTTAACATTTCATTAACATCCAAACATAAGCTGAAAACAAATTTTAGTTACTTCAATTCAATTGACAGCACTATGCATTTTTACTGGGCAAACATGATACACACACACAATGAGAAAAATAAAAGAAAAACTTACTGTTAAACCATCATTCTCATCCTTTAGAAGATCAAGAAATAAAGCTTCCATATCATCCCTAGATCCAATATTCTCATCTCCAGAATCCCCACCCCTATCCACAATGGTGGAACCAGTATAAGCTTCATCCATAAGTTGTAGCAAATTCTGCATATTAGAAATTAAAAAACATCAAAAACTAGTCCTATATAAGGAAAATATTACAATTAAGTCTCAGAGTTTGTCATTCTACAAATGCGGAAACCTGCCTCAGGGGTTTGACTTTTTTGAATGGAAGCTGCATTATTTCCAACTAGTGATCCTGAGCCCTGTCCCAATCTTTCTAAGGCCAGTACTAGTGCTGCTTATATTCCAGGAAGAAAAAACTCTATAAGAAATTTATTAATATGAAAATCAAAAGACCAGACATCTTTGAATAACTGCCTGTGATATTTTCACTTCAGGAACTATTCAGTAAAATATAACTAACAAGCACAAGTATATACTGAATTGTCATGCCATCCAGATTACATTCAAGGCACACATAAGCTCTTTGAACTTTTGATGCCACATCTTGCATAAAACCAAATAGCATGTCAATCAGATGAGTAAGAGAGTATATTCAAGGACAAAATAGGAGGAACATTAACCAAGGATGCACCCAGGAAAATATGTCAAGAATGACCTGTGTTTCCCAACCAAATGCTAGATGTAAGACATTATCGCTACTCTAATTTCATCATGCATAATTTGTAAACACAATATACTAAATTTCATGCTACATATTAAATTTTGGTCTTACACTTGCATTATTTTTACTTAATCATAATGGCAATAAAATATTGCAGACACAATTGAGAACAAAAACTCACTTGGTAAATCAATGAGAGCGGGAAAAAGGGGCAGAAAAGATGTAGGAGACATCATTCCAGGAAGAAGCTTCAAAAAGGTTTTTTCCAACCTGCAAAACCACCAGATGTCACAATTATAGAAAACTCCACTTCTTTCCTCTAGCATCAGTCTTTATATACAGCAAAATTAAACTAAAATTTGGCAGCACAGGCAAAAAAAACAAAAAACATGACAGCTCATAACAGGCGCCACACAATGAACATCAAAATCTATGAATGATCAACCTTTTGAAAGACTGTTACCTAGATTTAGGATTTAATTCTGGTATCAATAACTTCAGCCACTTGTTTAAACCACTTGATTTAACTAGCAAACCCAAAATTAACCGTAATAAGGGAACAAATGTCAAGAAAGACAGTCATAATAAATGAGGAAATATTTTCGTAAGCATCGTTTAGCAGAATGAATCCATAACTCAACATGATGCTGACAGGGAGAAAAACCTCTACCCCAGAGAAACAGCACACTCAATTTTTATCAGAATGCTTTTGGCCCGCATTAGATCTCTTTCAGTTTTTAGCAGGCTAGAGAAACTGCACACTCAATTTTCACCAGTGCTCGTCATGCTACCTTGGCACGTGACCAGCACATGGCCTTCATTGTGATTCACCCTTCCAATGCAACCACTGCCTAATCCATATGCATGCCAACTCAGCCAACAAATTAGCATGTGGTTCAGCATACCACCACAGTGACAACTAATCAGCCCACATCAGCAACATCTTATACAGTAGAAGACTGACCGCCGGAGTGTTGGGCCACTTGGGTGATCAAAGTTGACCAGGTCAAACTAGGTTCCACACCAATGATCAAATTGGACCAAGACAATACACTAGCAAGCCTGATTCCAAGGAACGGGGGACTAAGCATCCCTGAGCAATATTTATGAGACCAACCATTAGGAGCAACCATTAATGCATTTGATCCTCCAATTTTGATGGATATGTATCATTTCAATTATACAGCATTCTGCATTCAATTCCAAGCATTTTTGTATTCCTTTGTCAGCCAAACATGTACAGTCGTTCTCCTCCACCACTAGAGTTGTGATGTTATCTGACAAAGCTTTGATTCTTTTAAATTTTAATTTTGTAGCTAACTTTCTCTTTTGAAGATACAGCTTATATCAACAAAAAATGATTTACAAAAGATCAAGTAAAGGCCGAAGGATTTATTTTGAAAGTAGCTCACTCATTCTACCAACAATAATTTGTAGAATGGAGCAGTCTTAGGTATTCAAGTTCTTCTACTCTTGGTATTCTAGGTCATGTGAGATGCCTCACAAGACAAGAACTACACCAAGGGACAACAATGAGTTGAAGGCCCACTATCACCACAACACTCCACCTCTTGCTCTTTAGAGGATTTTCGCCAAAAGGGAGGCTTCTTGGGATAAGTCACTATAGGTATTCTAAGGCTATGGTTTAAAGGTGACAGATGGGTAAGCTCAATAAGGGCATTCAAACTAAGGACAAGGCTCAATCCAATAGGGAAAGGACTAGCACACTCTTCAAGAGGCCTATGAAAGGCACTTATGACCTAGGGTTACGGAATAATCAATGATAATGGCTTATCCAAGGCTGCTTGGAAGCGGGAGCGGAAGCGGAAGCAGGAGCAAGAGTGGGAACGACAATTTTCAGAAGCTTTCGGGTCAGGAGCAAATCAGGAGCAAATTTTACATAATATATATTTTTATATATTTTTATAATGGGTTTGGTGAACTGCTAAACATTTCTCACACCTATTCAAAATTAACCATCAAGAACTGTGTCCTCCACCTCTTGAGAATCTTCCCTTTCAGATGTCATTGCAGCCCTATCCTTTAATAGCTGCCATGATTCACTTATACCATGCTAGCCAATGCCTCTCTTACCTTCAAAAGGCCCCTAAAGGTCAGCTAATAGCTAGAAAATCTAGTCTTGGCCTAGACCAAGTCCTGTAAAGGTGTTCCCTACCTTGATAGAAGTGGCTATGTGAAAATTTACAAGTCTAACTGCAGCAACTGGAAATTTATTCTTCTAACTATAAATTAATTATCCAGTTTATTTTCTACGGAAAATATCAAATAAACCACACTGCAATTTTTCACCATAAATATACTGCGGAAAATAAAATGTTGGAAACTGAGAAATATGCTAGCATACACACATAAAAATGTCACAATTATTTTTGGACAATTGTCCCCAAAAAAAAGCCAATGTGGGAAAACCGGTGCAGAAGTTGAAGGTCTTATTATTTTGCAACAGTGAAATTCTGAGTACAATATGGATGTCGAAATACTGGCAATCCACAGCAAGAAATCTAACAAAAATATTAGAGAGAATTTCTCTCTTTCCATTGACAACCTCGACTATTGGCTCCCTCTGAAGGCTAGTCGCCAACTTCTGCACAGACCTTTCTGCATTATTTTTGTGCAGGTCCCACACACGTGTCGCTGGAAACACCCTCACAACAAGCCTTCTTGCTTGTCTTTGTTGCTGGAAGTGACTCTTCGACACTCTAGAAAATTTTCTCGGCCTCTAGATGCTGAATTGATCTTCCCCACAGCTAAATCGAACTGCCTATGAAGCTACCTGCACAGATCTCTATGCAACCTCTCTGTGGAATACTCTGTCACTTGTTGTTGTTGGAAATACTAAGAGGGGGGGGGGGGGTTGTGAATCAGTATTTCTTTTCAATTGTTATGTTTACCAGTTAGATCACTTATATTTAGAACACAAAATGAACAATAATAGAGTAAATATTTTTATTAATTTCTTCTTTACAATAAATCAACTACAATAATAGTATACAACTCCAACCCTAGATGAAGACTCCAATTTTCAATCTCCCAGGCTCCAACCTGTATTTTGCCAAGCACCGACCTGGACTTCCAAGGCTCCAACCTTGTCAATTTTGAGGCACCAACCTCAAAGGCTCCAACCCTATATCTGGTTTAGGCTCCAACTTGGTTTCTTGAGGACTTCGATCCTCTAGGGCTCCAACCCTATCTTCCAAGGCACCAATCTTGTCTTTTCGAGGCTCCATCCTCTTGGGCTGCAACCCTCATTTTACTTCGTCAAGATGTATTTGGTTATACTTCACGGCTCCCAATGTCTTCTTCAACAAGCCCTGTCAATCTTCGCTTAGTCTTCACTTTGGTCTCCACATTACATCATCAATGACAACCTTGATCTCTTAGAAGATGTCACCACTTCTCTTCATCATACCCAAACACTTTCTCCAAGGTCACCTCATGATGACTAATGCATCATGGTATTCATTAAAGCTTCTCAACAAGATGTCGTCAAAAGGCTATCCCAAGAATTCTCCAACCAAGGGTGTCTTATAAGTCCTCAATCAATTGTACAAGGTCTTCAAAACAGCTTCAAGTACAAGGACTACTGCAAACTCTTCTTCAAGGCTTCAAATCTGTTACAGCGAGTCTGCTCTAGCAAGGTTTAATTCTCCACAAAAGATTTTCCAAGAGTTGTCCCAATAATGGCTTCCAAGACACTTCAACCAAGATGCCTCAAGGTGTCTTCACAACGGTTCCTCCAAATGCTTCAAGATCGGGTACAATATCTCTTTGTATAGTCTTTAAGACGTTCCTTAAATTCTCTTCTAAGGCTGCTCAATGCCCTTCTTTAATAGCCTCTTAAAATTCTGCAACCAAGTGTTTCCAAGTCTTCTCCACACTTCAGCTCCAAGGATATCTTCAAGATGTCTTCCAAATGAGCCCAAAAATACCTTCAATTTGTTCCAGGATTGTCTTCAATCTAGCATTGGTAAGTTCTTAACAAGCTTTCCTCCACTGGTAGCTTTCCACTATTCTCTTGTTTCATGCTTTAATAGATGATGGTCCTCCACAGTTCTGGCCTCAGGTCAACACTCTGTCTAGGTGCGATTTCTGTGATAGCATGAGTATGGGTCTCAAAAATCACCACAAATAACACTTGTCTGAGCCTTTTGCAACTGTTTTGAGCCCTCCACAAAAGACTGTCATCCACAGGCAAAGTTACCAACACACTTGTCACAAAAACCAAGCCTCACAAACACAGTCACTGGTTTGTTGTAATGTAGTCTGCTGTAATGTGGTCTACTGTAATGTATTCCTCCTCATCTTCCTTAAAAAGTTGCCCAAACAATAAACTTCAATGTCATCCTCGGCCTCTTATTTGTTTCTGTAATTCTTGTTCATATTTTGTGCTAAATCTCAGAAAAGATCACCGAAATCTAATGGCTAGAATGAGGAGACATACTTATATTTATATTGATTTTGCGTTAAGGTGAGGAGACACACCACTTCAGTGAGAGATCAAGTTGCATGAGTCGGCTCATGTCGGCTTGCATTAAAATATCTATTTCTCGACTTAAAAATTCATTTTCTCAGCGACCACTAGGAGTTTCGGGGCAAGTAAGAGCTCATTAGAAACAGGAAAAAACCCTCTTTAAGATGGTCTAGCTCCCATTGAGAAAAGATGCCACTAAGGTGGCAAAAACATAATTTTTCTTTGTGACTGTCCTTAAATTTTATGCATAAAAAGTTTGGGACAGCATGAGGAATGTTTGGGACAGTATGAATTCTCCATGTTTGGCTTCTTCATCATCATAGGATCATGTAGGACATCCATGTCATCATGATAGTATTCAGCAATGAGTGTATCATCCTGTGTCATCATATAATGGTGCAGTGATATGTCATAGGCAACATCATTAGGAAAGTTCCAACGTAGTCTTCCAACCATCAAATGAGATCTTCCACGTCATCATCTAGTCTTCCAACCATGTTATCAAGACCTCATCAAGTGCCATCATCAAGTGTGGTCATCCATCAAGTGTAGTCCTCCATATGTCATCAAGAGTTAAGGTCTAGATCATCAAATAAGGCACATGATTGGCATTTGGCAGTTGGCACTTCTTAAGATTTCTTCAATAGTGGCTTGACATATTAATTGATGGCATCCTTGTCAAACAAGAGTCATGACATCCTCTGGAATCAAGCATCTCAAGAATATTTACCATCTTGGCCAATGTCATATTGACATCAATGAAAACGTTGATTAACAGTTGCTCACCAAAACTAGAATACTTCCTCCAAATTAATTGTTCTCTGCCCCTCCGCATGCCTTCTGGCTCGAACTCTCTTCCTCTACTCAACCTCTGATGTTGGATAGCTCGACTTGCCAACGAACTTGCACTACTAGTTCTCACTTTATGTGTCTCACTGATCTGTTCTCCATCAACCCCATCAACCTCCTCTTATAATCTCCAGTTGAGACTCCAACAGCGAAGATTAAATCTTAATCGATGGCTGAGATCATCTCTAAGTCGATCCATGTGAGTTTCTAGAGAATTCTCACCTTTCTCAATTAATTCCTATTAATTAACCAGTTTTCCTAAGTTAGACTTAGGAAAATTTTAAATGACGGCCAATTAATTTAATTGGGTTATCTCTAGGTGGAATTTCCAAAAACTATTTCTGGGTTTTGGAAATTTCATATGTTTTAGCCTCTCCACAAAGTTTGAAACTAGAACACCAGCTAATGCTACAAAAACTTATATGCTAATGGTCAACCCAATAGGTGCTTCCATCCCTTAAGGCGAAGTGACATTTCCAAGGTCAACCCCTCAATCAATAGGTGTTAGTGTACATGAGTGGCAATAGAAAGGGAAAGGCTTCATGGCCAAGTGCCATGGTCAAGGGAACCAACTGATGAGAGTCCACATCCTAAGTGTATAGATGTAAATGGAGGTAGCCATCGTAGAGGCATGAGTTACCCTACTCGTCCTACTTTTTCCACCCCTCTACTACGCCTTTTACTTCTTCTTGATAATGCTTTGTATTATGGTGCATAGCTCAAGCGTTAGAGCTTGCCCTTTATGATGTAGCATTTAGTTTTACCCCTTAAAGATGAGGCAATTTATCTCTCATCAGGGTTGGAACATGCAAGGGTTCCTTTTGATGTAATGGAGCATCAAGTGCTTAGGAATCGGGTAATGACTAATGAGGAGGGTAGAACACATGCTAGGCTTTTGCCCACGCACTAACTTATGTCTTGGCCATCCTTTGCATTTTGATTTTCTTCCTTTTCCTTCATTATGGCCATAATATGCTTTTTCATTCTTTTAGTACATCAACCTCTAGGGAAATGTTTCACGGCCATACTCAAGGTTGTGGATAACTGAGTTCCAAATCTCAATGAACTAATGACAAGTTAGACATGAACACACTTTCTCAATCCAAGTTTTCCAAGCCCCTCCTATAACCCTAAGCCCTCAAGGGAGGTCCCACTAGACTAAGACTTGTTACCCACCAAAAGTGGGTGATCCCATAGGAGAAATTTTTCTCCCACCATCTCTTCCACCCAACCAGCCAACAAACCCTCATAGTCACTACTAGCCAATGACTATGTGCCATTTGTCGATTTTCTTAGTGCAATTAGGGTGAACACAATATCTCTGAAATTCTGATAATTACTTTTGATGTATATCTTCTTTTAACTTATTCCAATATATCATTCAGCAATTACAATTTAGAAATTTAACCATAAAGAATAGTGGAACAGTAGAGATCACAACATAAAAGAAAACAATATTTACAATGGGAAAACCCATAATGGGGAAAAACCCAGCAAGCTTTTCAATGGAGAAAGTATTCTTGTTCAATGAGAGACACACTTAGACCTATGGTCAAACTTGGCCTTCTCCTCCAAATCAAGTCACCCAATCTGATCCTACAATTGGCTCTGCTTGTCTGACCCAGAATTTCACCCTTCCTGCAATTAGCTCTGCCTATCTAACCCAGAATTTCGGCCTTCTTGCAATAGCCAGTTGCCCAAAAATTTTGGCCTTGCAACAGTTGCCCCAGTAACCCAAAAATTTTGGCCCCTTGCAACAATTGCCCCAGGAAAATGTAAATTCGGCCTCCTTCGTCCTTCTTGTGCTTCGCTTGCTTGCCCAAAAATTGTCTTATGTGAGAGAATGTGAATGCCCAAATGGAGGAGGTTGAGTTGCCTTTACATAGAATTATGTCTTGGGTGAATGGACATGTCTCTTGGGCAGGGCCAACTTGTCTCTTTTGGAGCCAAAATTTACATTTCAAAAATTCAAATTTTCTTCTATAAAAAGTCGCAATAGGACTCTAACTTAAAATAAATTTTCCTTTGACTCAAGCATTCATAAATATGCTTTACAATGATAAAAACAATTACATCAAGTGACCAAATGTACATTATAAAGACCAAGCACATTTACAAATTCAACACTCCCTCTTAACTAGGGAGGTATTTATAATCACTATCATAGATGTTTTCAAATTGAACAAATTTCTCTAAAGAAAAGGTTATCCATCATTACCAGCATCATCATCTATCATCAGCATCCGCTACTAGCCATATCCAGGGCAGTACCAAACCCATGGCAATGTCATCAGCGTATCAGGACTCACTCCTTAAGAGTGATTGGTCCCCATGGTAATGTCATCAGCATATCAGGACTCACTCCATAAGAGTGATTGGTCCCCATGGCCTCTACCTAGGCCAAAATGCTGAGACCCTCAACTAGCAAGCACTCACTCACCCTTCCTGGTGAGCGCTCTAGGCCAAGACATCACTCAACCCCTTCTTGGTTGGTAATCAGGTCTAGATGTTGAACAGGACCTCATTCCACCTTACTTGGTGTGTGATCATGGTCCAAGACCTTACTCGACCCTTTCCGGTACGTGATCAGGGTCTCGATCCTGAAGCACCTCATATTTGAACATGTCATCAATCACTCATCAAGGGTTAATGTCATACAATTAGGGTAGTTGACAAGTGTGCCTTCATACTTCAAGGGTCATCGTCACAACGTCACATCTCTATCACGTTATACAATCATTTTCATCAGAGTCCTAACACCAACAAATCAAGGCATCCATTTTTTATCACATTGTCAAATTTACTACTTTGTTAAGTCATCATAGGAGTTATAGCTATCAAAGCCTTGTCAAGATCAAACTAGGAGATAGTCACATAATCAAGAAGTAATCTTATAATTAGGGTTAATGCCATACCATTAGGGTAGCTGACAAGTATGCCTTCATACTTCAAGCTATTGAAGTTTCTAAGTTTACTTAGTTAGAAACCCTCCATGCACTTTATCTGATTTATTCCTACCTACTTTTTATTTTTCTTAACAAGTTATTTACAATGTAAATACTGAAAATAAACAATAGTGCATGCTCAACATATTACAGATCAGCAATTAAAAGAAGCAGAAACAAACACACCATACGACACCATTATTTTTGGACTAATGTCACCGGAAAAAACCCAATGTGGGAAAACTGGTGCGACTATCTGAGGGTTTTCTTATTACGTAATATCAGAGTACAATCTGGGTGCCGAAACTGGCCTACCCAATAGAGAATTTCCTTGGCAGTAATACCTCTCAGTTTCTGACAAATCCTCTGGCTAAAACCCCAGATAATCCTTCTGGCAGCTACTCAGCACAAATCTGCCATAGAAACCACAGCATCATCCTCTCTTTGGACTGTGTCAGCCCCTCTCTACCCAGCGTTGGCCTTGCGTCACCCTAGATGGATCTACGTCAGCCTTAAGAGGCCCTGAGTCAGCCCTCTGGCCCTCTGTGTCAACAACGCTGGCCTCTCTAAGGCTCTGCGCAGCTCCCGGTTACCTTTACATGGCCCTGCGTGAACCCTGGCTGGCTTTGCGTCACTCTCCCCGGCCACTGTGCTGCTCTCCCGACACTATCTCTGCCTCTCTGTCTCTCTGTACTCAATGCCCCTCAGTTGCAACTCCCGATCACTAATTCTACCTCTCTTAGCAAACCCCGCTCTAGAGAATAGAATGACTGATCACTCTGGTATATTCTCCAAGTGACTATCAAGCCTCCTCTTATACTTTTCTCATTGACATATCAACGGCCGAGATTAAGTCCCTAATCAACAGTTAAGATTAGATCTGGCTTGATCCATGTCTTTTGGACCATTCTAAAACAGTTTCATATTAATACACATTAATATTTTATTTTCCCTAAGTTTAAACTTAGGAACTCCATTAAAATATTAACTGTTTTAATATCTCCTGAACTATTTAGAATCTGCCCAAACCCTTTCTGGGTATTGGAGATGTCATGTGCCCCAACCTATCCACCAAATTTCATGGCTAGAGCACATCCGATGCTACCCCAAATCAACACTCCCTCTTAGCGAGGACTGTGTTCTAACAATACTCCTCACTGAGTATTACTTTGATCATTCAGCATCGGTCCCTGTGCTAATGCTAGGCCTTCCTGCCCAACATCCTCTGCACTGCTGCCCATGGTTCTTCCACTGTCACTGCTGCATTTGCACGACAACTCCCTCTGCATCCATGCTGCTGCTGCTCCTTTCTCCCAGCACTGCATCCGCACTGCACCTCCTCTCAACATGCTGCATCGTACTGCCCACTTTTGCACTGCAACTCAGTTACTAAGAAGTAAGTAACTGATCTCCCAACTCTGACCTCTCTATTGGGCTAGAGACCCTCCTGATGTTGAAGTTCCCTCTCTCGCTAACAAGTGCTCCCTCTCTGACCTCTACGCTGCTGCAACAACTCCCTGCGTCTCGCACCGTTGCACCCCTCTCTGTGCCATCCTACACTGGTGCAACACTCTCGTGCCTCTCGCACTGTTGCAGCCTGCTAGCCTCGCGTTGTCTCAAGACTCCTGCACTATACCTCTCTCAGCCGCTCCATCCGCATCCGTCTCTACCCATCTCAACCAGTCCTGCTACTCCTCGTCGAGGCTCCCATAGCAAGGTCTAATCCGAGAGGCTAGGTACCTCAAGGATCCTTCCCCTCATTGCCTGTAGTTCGCCTGACTACAGCTCGATGTCTCCCCACTTTTGCTCAAGTGGCGCATGTGCACTCATGGCACAATCATCATCTGTCAAAACTTCCTTCTCTGCCCGTGCTGACGCTGCCTTAGTCTCGGAAGACTCTCCCTAAGTCTTCTTCCTCGAAAACTGGGTCGCATAATGACCCAGCTCCCCACAGTGGAAGCACTTGATCTTGTAGAGATCTTTCTTCTTCCGCTTCTCCTACTTTCCCTCAAATGTTAGGGCCACATCTTCCTCCTCCTACTTGACTTTGATCCCCTTTCTGTTGCTACTCGTCTTCGACAGCCGCCTAATCTCTTCCTGACGAAGAGTTGCCCACATCTCATCCCAAGGTGGGAGAGTCCCTCTGCCTAGTATACTCTAGACAAATACCTCCCAGTCTTCTGAGATAGCATTCAAGGTTGTCCTCACCATCAGCTCTTGATCCGATGTCGCCTCTATAGCAGTCAATTGATCTCGGATCTCATTCAGTCCTCCGAGAAAGGTGTCAATCGGTTCTCCCTTCTTCAGCTGATACGACCTCAACTGATTCTCAAGCAGCATTCTACTCTCCACAGAAGTATGATGGTACAGCTTCTTGAGAGCCTCCCACATCTCAATTGTCATTTCCTTCTCAGCTATGTGTCATAATACATGATCCTTGACCCAGTCAAGGATAATGCTCTTGGCCCTCGCCATCGCCTCCTCGTACTTGTCTTATCATTGGGGTCGACTAGGATAGCTATTACACCTTCAAGGCGAAGTTCTTGAAACGATTCCTGTCAAGTACGGATAAGATTTTGGCCTTCCAGACTGTGAAGTTCGACGCTCCGTCTAGTCTATCCTGGTCTCTTACTATGTGTACTGCCATGATGCTCCTCTACTTCCCTCCTGGAAGTTCTCTGTTCGACTCCTTTGAGTCTCTACTTCCCGTCTGGAAGTTCTCTTCTGGACTCCCTCTGAGTCCTAATTTCCCTCCTAGAAATCCTTCTGCTATTGTCGAGATGCTCCCTACTCTAGTCCCCTTGTGCAACCGCACCACTGATTCAGGTTCCTCGGCTAGAAACCCTCGGTAGCAACTCCTCTAGCCTTGCTCTGTCAGGTACTATTCTGACTACAGTACCTCACCAGCTCCACTCTGCAATATTCCCACAGCCTTCTAAACCCCAGCAACCTGAAAGTGGTAGCTCCTAGGCTCTGTGCAATCCTGGCACCAACAATCCGACCTTCACAGCCAACTGCTTCAACCTTCCCAGCTACTACGTGGCTCTGCATGAGGCTCCCTTTTCCTCCTTAGCTTCTGCGCTGCCTCTTCTCGGCTCACCCTTGATGACGCAGGCACTCGTCACCCTTCCTTTGTTGCTGCTTTGCTAAAAAAAACTTCTTTCACCTCGGGATAGCTGTTTTCTGCTGCTATTGCTCTGCTCGGCTGATGTCCTTAGTCCTCCTGTGATCTGTAATCACACTCTAATACCATGTTGAAGTTTCTAAGTTTACTTAGTTAGAAACCCTCCATGCACTTTCTCTTATTTATTCCTTCCTACTTGTTATTTTTCTTAACAAGTTATTTACAATGTAAATACTGAAAATAAACACTAGTGCATGCTCAACATATTACAGATCAGCAACTAAAAGAAACAGAAACAAACACACCATATGACACCATTATTTTTGGACTAATGTCCCCGGAAAAACCCAATGTGGGAAAACTGGTGCAGCCATCTGAGGGTTTTCTTATTAAGCAATATCATAGTACAATTTGGGTGCCGAAACTGGCCTACCCGATAGAGAATTCCCTTGGTAGTAATACCTCTCAGTTTCTGACAAATCTTCTGGTTGAAACCCTGGATAATCCTTCCAGCAACTATTCAGCATAAATCTGCCCCAGAAACCCCAGCGTCAGCCTCTCTCTGGACTGTGTCGACCCCTCTCTACCCAGCGTTGGCCTTGCGTCACCCCGAATAGGTCTGCGTCAGCCTTAGGAGGCCCTACGTCAGCCTGCTGGCCCTCTGCGTCAACAACACTGGCCTCTTTGAGGCTCTGCGCAGCTCCCTACTGCCTCTTCATGGCCCTGTGTGATCCCTGCTGGCTCTGCGTCACTCCCCCTGGCTACTGTGCTGCTCTCCCGGCACTTTCTCTGCCTCTCTGTCTCTCTGTACTCAATGCCCCTCAGCTACAACTCCCGATCACTAATTCTATCTCTCTTAGCAAAACCTGCTCTAGAGAATAGAATCACTGATCACTCTGGTGTATTCTCCATGTGGCCCTCAAGCCTCCTCTTATACTTTTCTCATTGACATATCAACAACTGAGATTAAGTCCCTAATCAACGACTAAGATTAGATCTGGCTTGATCCATGTCTTTTGGACCATTCGAACACAATTTCATATTGATACACATTAATATTTTATTTTTCCTAAGTCTAAACTTAGGGACTCGAAAATATTAATTATTTTAATATCTCCTAAACTGTTTAGAATCTGCCCAAACCCTTTCTGGGTATTGGAGATCTCATGTGCCCCAACCTCTCCACCAAATTTCGTGGCTAGAGAACATCCGATGCTATCCCAAATCAACACAAGCGTCACAGTCACAACATCACATCTCTATCACATTATACAATCATTTTTGTCAGAGTCCTAACACCATCAAGTCAAGGCATCCATTTTTTTCACATTGTCAAATTTACTACATTGTTAAGTCATCCTAGGAGCTACAACTATCAAAGCCTTGTCAAGGTCAACTAGGAGATAGTCACTTAATCAAGAAGTAATCTTACAACCACACTATTGTTGTTACCATACTCATCACAAGCACTTGTCAGAAGTATTAAGTTATCGCATATCAAAGTCAATGTTTCTAGCCTTGCTTTATCTTAGACAAAATCAGGATATCCATTATGGTCACATGATAGGTATTATCTAGTATATCACTGGTATCCAAATGTAAGATGCTTGCTAAATATCAAGCAGATTTAAGTCATATTAATTGTTACTATAAAGTGCATCAATATATGACATGTACCGGGAATCAAACTCACTCACATATGCATGTCACTGGTATGCATCACTCAAGAGTACTGTATGAATCAAGACATCTCTAAGGGTGATATCTTTGTCATACCTCAGGGATTAACTTGGCATCCCAACATTACAACTTTCAAAACATAACACTATAACAATTACGTTATCTTATACATACCTTGTAATATTTGGATACCTTAGTAACATGTAGCACTCATATAACATATACACTTTTTCATTGGA
Source organism: Pinus taeda (assembly GCA_000404065.3). Classification (NCBI taxonomy): domain Eukaryota; kingdom Viridiplantae; phylum Streptophyta; class Pinopsida; order Pinales; family Pinaceae; genus Pinus; species Pinus taeda. Next base: position 48,632 of record APFE031677772.1, on the reverse strand, counting down.
AGTTGTAGAACTTGCATCTGTAACTTCCGAAATTTATGCTACTTTGTCAACTCGCATACCTAAGGTGGCATGCCCATAATACTATTCACTTGCTCCAAAATAAACTTGCATCGGGATCCCTATCATGTTCTAGCTTCCTCTTCCTGCACTAGCTTTTCTCTTCCTGCATTAGTTGCACCATTTAGCATCCAAATGATCCTCAAGAAGGATCTACTATCACATCTTCATCAGGAAATTAGAAATACTCAATATTCATGCAGGTAGGATAAGCAACAATCTCAATGATAAATCTAAACAAGAGTTGTGTCATAGAGAAATAATATGTCTAGAAGGTACTTATCTTTAACAAGGATTGAAGGAATTGATTAGCTCCCTCTTGATCCAGCCTCCAAGAGTCATTACTTTCCATCATCCACATGTCAATGTTGCCTTCAGAAGAAATGCAATCAGTAGAATGCCTACCATGTGGTACCAGAGGCCATAAATCATATATCAATAGAAGAGGAGATTCCTCAACTTGGCACCATCAATATTTTCAATCATCTTCATCAGCAACCAGGCCAACTATCAATAACATATCATCTCTTATAATGAGACTAGCCCATCTAGGGTTACACTGAATTTGTCACAAATGTTAGAATCATGCTAGGCTTTTAAGACCATAGACTATCCAGGCCCTTCTCCCAAACACAATCCAGGGATTTCTTCCAAAGCCTAGCCTCATGTTATCCACCAAACCCTAACTTCTCTTGCTAGAACAAGGTTGCCTAGGGTTTCCTTCAAACCCAGCATTCTTTTAGGTCTTTGTCGTCTTCTTCCCTTTCCCTCTATACTTATTCACTAGTGTCCTCACAAGGCTGGTCTCGATGACTTTTCTTTAGCCCAACTCTGATACCATGTTAATTTTCTTAGGGCTATATTGTTCTTTGCTTTAGATAATTGCATTTTTGAACTTTTACATATATCACATTCAACCCAGATACATCTTAACATCATTAGAAATTATGTAGAAAGAACAACATCATCAACAATGCAGTGGAATAATAAAAGGAACATCAGAAGAAAAGCATGCACAAATAGGGGCACCATGTTTTAGATCAGAGACCAAGGCAAAACCCCACAAGGGGGGGGGGAATCCATCCAAATTCTTCTTTTATTAGATATTCATCAACTGTTCAGCTGAGATACAAAGTGCATCCATAGTGAGATACATCATTACATTTGGCCTCCTAGGGCTAAATGATCTAATCTCTAGAGAGCAGCTGACATGTTACTGTCAAGAAGCTACATTCATATCATTACTATCAAATGTCATCATCAAGGATATAATGCCAAGTCTTCTTCAAGGTCCTTGTCATCGATCACTGCTCAGAACCAAAGTCATGTCAATCAACAGGGTCTCTACTTATATATCTGAATCAAGATTATAGTCCTTATTAAGGTTTCTCTTTAGGGTCACTCGTGACAAGATCTCAACATATATCTCATAAATAATGTGAGTCATATAAGTTGATGCCATTGAGTGAATGCCACTAGACAGACCATAGAGTAACGATGCCACATATATATATATATATATATTATATATATATATATATATATATATTATATATTCAAGACAGAGTTTCGACACCATACATATTGTGCATCCATGCCAACTATATCACAAAGGAACAATGCCATACATACTGCGTATCGATGTCAACTATATCGCAGAGGAACAATGCAATACATACTGTGTATCATTGCGAACTATATCGCAAAGGAATAATGCCATACATACTGTGTATCGATGCCAACTATATCGTAGAGGAACAAGTCATACATACTGTGTATCAATGGCAACTATATCGCAGAGGATCAATGGCATACATATTGTGTATCAATATCAACTATATCACAGAGGAACAATGCCATACATACTGTGTATTGATGCCAACTATATCACAGAGGAATAATGCCATACATACTATGTATCGATGCCAACTATATCATAGAGGAATAATGCCACACATACTGTGTATCGCTGCCAACTATATCGCAGAGGAACAAAGTAATAAATTGATGCCCATATTGTCATGTGAATCATATGTCATGTCCCTTCTCAAACACATTTGTAAAGGGCGTTGCTACACAAATTTGCACAATTTTGGCTAAGGAAGAGAACCCGTCATTTTCGACTTAGGGACTTAGGAGGCAATTCAACTTAATTTGGTTGCCAGTGCAATGTAGGGGCCACCCACATGGGAATTCGAATTGGCCCATTCTAATAGCATGGAGGGAAAGTTGAATAGGTAGATGGAGGGGCCCACATGAGGAAAGGAAGGCCCAAGGAGTTATAAGGAGGTAACAGCTCTCATTTTGGGATTCATTCATACATCTTGCAAACAAAATCACTTGACTGTTCACTCTGTTGTTTAGCTGAGTCAACTGGCTGTTTAGCCACGAATCTCTCAAGTGGGAGATTCAACCTCTACTTAGGGGGACCATCCGTGCCCGCCGTAGAGAGGCAGTTCTACAAGGATTTCAGGAGGTCCGGGGCAGTGACATAGCACCACCAACCAACGCAGAGCAAGGAGTGCATATTTCTAGGCAGCCAGTGAATACGCAAAGGGAGATAGAGGCCAACAGAGATCAAATTTTTCTGCCGGGGAGTTAGAGAGTTGAGATAGTAGCAATAGACTAGCATTCTTGTTGAGTTTTACAACCAGCAGAGCCAACATTCCAACAGTTCGAAATGTTAGGCTAGGGGACTTCGCAAAGGCCACTCAATAGTTTTTCTTGGAGCTGAGGAGCAAGTGTCTTAGGCCAAGAGCTCACCCGGGAAGTCAGGGATTGGATAGAAAGGGTCAGCCCAACACTTTGGGGGCATTTCCGAGAGGATTTACTGGCAGTTTCTAGCAGGGCGAGTTTTGCGGTTGCAATTGAGGTTGGGCTCCAAGGGGTCGAATTTTAGAAGTCTAAACCAGCCAAAATCCTTTTTGCGTTTTTCTGGGTTTTTGACAAGGATCACAAATATAAAGTTTCATAATTTTCTTACCATCGAAGGTGGGGTTCTAAGCCGTATCTTTGCAGCAGACAATGTAGAATTGTTGAGGATTAAATAGTGCCTTTGGGGGTAGATTTTGGGAAGTCCAAATCAAGCCAAACCATTTCTGGGTTTTTGTGGGTTTTGGCCAAGGAGTTTGTGGCTGAAGTTTCATCACTTTTTGAGCACTGAAGGAGGATTTTCTTGCAGTCCCTTTCTAGACAGCAACGAAGTTTTCTAGTCTGCACAAAGCATTAGAGGAGCAATCATTCCCAGCATTTGAGATCATTGTATTATCACCTGGGTTCTGCCATGCTTGCCATTGAGGCAAGCCCGGTGCATTCCTCCAGACTATTGTACTTGCACCATTGATTAATAAAATGGCTCAGCTAGTTCTTAATTCCAGAGTTTTTATGAGCATTTGTTGATTGTTTATAAAATTTGTGTTGTAAATCGCTTTTGCTTTGCATATCACTATTTATTTAAGTTTGGAACATTACAGTGGTATCAGAGCATGATCTTGGCCCAGTTGTGGGAAATTAGCCAAAAGAACATGGAAGATTTGAGTATGAGTGCATAGTGACGGGTGAAATTGGAGACAAACCCATGGCTCAAGGGAAATCCAATATGCAGAAATTTTGGGGTAGAATTCATTGGGACGATGAGAGGTTGGCCCAATTGAGGAGGGTGACAGACCAAACCCATCCTCACCCACAACAAAGACGTTAGAGGTGAGCAGGTTGTGGGGGTGCAACCATCTACATCGTGTGGGGAGAGTCGACTAGATCAGGGCACCAGATCTCCTGAAAAGAAGCAGACAAGACAAAGATGGTTAGAGGGTGAGACCAGGGAGCACTTTTGCTGGTGGAAACCTGGCATTAGATATCAAGAGCCTGAGGAGGAGGTTGAGCATGATGCTAAGAACCCACAGGATGGTGAGGAGCACATCGATATACCGGCGTGGTGCAGGAGTCACCTTTATTAGAGACCTCTTTGATAGCCCCAGTTGACACCCTGGTGGAGAGGATAAAGCCTACTCGCATAGAGCTATTTGTTGAGGGGGTGCCATTCCTGGACGAGATGCCAACAATTGCTAAGGTATCTAGAGTTGTGATCGAGTTTACAGGTGATAGATGCCCACGACAGTTCCATCAGTTTTAGGCCGACCTTCTAGCATTAAAAAGGAAGGTTGCATTAGTGAGAGGGGTGATTTTGCAGCAGAATGAGGAGCTGGAGGGCATGAGAGAGGTTTGTGTAGAGTCCACAGCCAAATTGTCTCATGTTGGGGAGCAGTTGGATTCCCTACTGGTGTAGCTAGAGTGCACATTGAAGCGTGAGAGCAGCCCTCTTCGAGCATACATAGACAAGGCTAGCAACAGTGTTAGGTTATCTTGTCCCATTGGATAGAGGGAGACAAAGCTACCTAGTCAAATTGTATGTATTGACCAGGATAGCGAGATGAGACGACCTAAGTTGCACAGGTTGCTACACCTGCATACTGGGGTTGTTCTATGTGCGATAGTTCGTGCATTCGATCCCTCTCTTCGGGTTGGGTGGCGAGAGATTCTGAGTTGGCACCCGGTGGAGTGACTATGGAGATGGTAGTGGACCCAGGTGGAGCTCAACAAGAGTTTCCAGGCACTGGGGATGTTGGAAGACCCGACTGGCATTGGGATCTGGGACTGACTACCTATCATTTCCCATGTATGTCAGTTGACTACAACTGGGATGGTGCAGTTGACCTAGCAGTTGAGCATGCACATTCGCTAGGGGAGTCTCAGTCAGCACCAGTCACTGACTAGTTTATGGACAAACTCTTTTGGTTTTCTTGGTATGGCATTTGTACACGGAATCACTAGGTGATCAACATACTCTGGCAGGAGTTTGTCAGAGGAGGTGGCAATGGCAGGCCACTGGATGGCGCCTTGCATGGAGCTGGGGGCTCTTCACTTTTGTGCGGGGCACAGAGGACGCAAAAGACCGGAGCAGTGGTGGCATCACTGTTGACACATAGGGAGAGTTACTTCTCGAATCCCTCAGGGGGGATTTGGAGGGAAGATCCATTCATCGGCGGGGATAATGATGCGATGGTGGAGGTGATGATATTGATCGGGTGTGGCCTAACACGTAGAGACATAGCTCTAGGCCATCATACCTAGGGATGTGTGGGAGCATCTAGCGCTGAGCAGTGGTCTACCAGTGGGCATGGAGATGCATGGTGGTGTGCTATAGTGTGTTGGACTGCATTGCGAAGTGGGAGTGCTTCACATCGCAGTGAGTATGGAGAGTGATAGGTGCAGTGACACAAGTAGAAAGCAAGATAGTACCGGATGGCATAGCTGCAGCTGAGGGTATCCAACAGTGTACAAGGGTAGGCCGCAGTATACAGTGGCATGTCTAGGAGTACCGGGATAATCAGTGGTATGCAGAGGAGTATGGTGTTGCACAACGAGGTCTTGGAGTGTTGCCTCCAAGGACACCCATGGAGGGAGACACCGGGCATACTTTTGGGGTGTAGTTCACCCAGAATTGATGGGGACACAGATGAGCGATACTTGATGGTATCTGAGGGGACTTACACTCCTGGCCCTATTCTACATCACTTACAAGAACGGGTGATCTAGTTGTTGTCCTTTAACATTTTGGGAACAAGCAGCAGTGGGATGGGGAGCTCACCCAAGATATTTGGATGACACTTGGTGCGATAAAGAGGAGACTTCTCAGCAGGGGCATCGAGTCTATGCGCGAGTTGACAACCACAGGTTGATGGATGAGGTGATCACCGATAGGGATAGCATATCATTCATCATTGATCCTATGCCTAGGGAGTTGGTCATAGGGGAGACATGTTTCACTCTTTTTACAGGGCATGTTTGGACCATGCATGAGCAAAGGATACCATGTACAGCTGAGATAGTTGTCCAGTATGTATCCGGGTTCCCGACATTATATCGACACATTCTCCAGGGGGCAGGTAGCCGAACCAATGGCAATGGTTGGCAGGAGCAAGATGGATCCACATACACTGAGTCGATTGCACGTATCAAATACCCATCTATTGGTTGCATTCAGGGGGTACATATTTGGTACACGTGGTTTCCAGTGGTCATCAGTACTACACAGTGGCAGGCACCAGACAGTTTAGCATGCCTCAGATTAGTTCATGATGTACGGAGCCTATATATGGGTGGCATGCAGGGACTAGAGATGAGGGCCAAAGGGATTCCATTGGTTGTCAAGGTTATGCCGCAGCAGGTCTGCCATGGGATGCAGAGATTCAATTGATCGATAGATCACTCGTGATGACCGAAGTCGTGGCAGCGTGATATAGTTCGCCCTTGGGATGACACATGCGGGTTCACAGAGGGTTTCAACATATGGGGAGGCGAACATTCTCTATTGCTACACATGTTCAAAGTTAGATTTGGATGGGTAGGCCTTGGTGCCATGGAGATGCCCAGGCAGGATGTGTCTCGCCACTTTCAGTATTCCACCATCGAGTTCCAGGAGATTCTTATATTGTTTGCGCAAGATGGGGAGTATGACATAGTCAAAGTAGCGCAGCGTCAGCATGGTGGCACCACTCTGGGACTAGCAAGGAACTAAGGCGTCATAGCTCTTCACATCTCAATAACCTTTAGGGATGCGGCGACTACTGCAGGGGGAGATCATACAGATCTTCCATTAGGCTTTAGTGAGTCACTGATGGAGCAAGGGACTTCTGGTACTTGCACCGAGCAGGATAGTGAGTGGAGCGAGGGGAGCTTCATGTTGACAAGATGGCTTGGGATCATGGTATAGAAGGATTCTTTCATATCAGGACAGTGTTGAGCTCAGGGACAATTCAGAGGCACATCTGGGACCCTGGCACATGTTGCAATAATAGTGGGGAGCAACAGTTAGAGAGGATGCCCGTTCAAGAATTTCTTGAGGACAAGCGATTTTTGGAGCAATGGAAGAACTTGTCGGATGAGGATGCCACCTAGGAGGGTGAGCATATATTGGAGCAGCCAACTTTGAGGTTGCATGAGGGCAAGCAACATTTGGGAGGGGAGGACTGTCATGTCCCTTTTCAAACACATAACAGGGTGTTGCTACACAATTTTGGCTAAGGAAGAGAACCCATCATTTTCGACTTAGGGACTTAGGAGGCAATTCGACTTAATTTGGTTGCTAGTGGAATGTTGGGGCTACCCACATGGGAATTCGAATTGGCCCATTCCAATAGCTTGCAGAGAAAGTCAAATAGGTAGATGGAGGGGCCCACATGAGGAAAGGGAGGCCCAAGGAGTTATAAGGAGGGAGAAGCTCTCATTTTGGGATTCATTCATACATCTTGCAAACAAAATCTCTTTATTGTTCACTCTGTTGTTTAGCTGAGTCAACTGGTTGCTTAGCCACGAATCTCTCAAGTGGGAGATTCAACCTCTACTTCGGGGGACCATCCGTGCCCGCCCTAGAGATGGCAGTTCTACAAGGATTTCAGGAGTTCTAGGGCAATGACATAGCACGACCAACCAACGCAAAGCAGGGAGTGTGTATTTCTGGGCAGCTAGTGAATACGCAGAGGCAGATAGAGGCTAGCAGAGATCGGATTTTTTGTCGTGGAGTTAGAGAGTTGAGATAGCAGCAATAGACCAGCATTCTGGCTGAATTTTATAGCCAGCAGAGCCAGCATTCCAGCAGTTCGAATTGCTAGGCTAGGGGACAGTACAAAAGCCACTCAGCAATTTTTCGTGGAGCTTAGGAGCAGGTATCTTAGGCCAAGAGCTCACCAGGGAAGTCAGGGATCGGATAGCAAGGGTCATCCCAACACTTTAGGGGAATTTCCGAGAGGATTTACAGGCAGCTTCTAGTAGGCCGAGTTTTGCAGTTGCAACTTTGGTTGGGCTCCAAGGGGGTCAAATTTCAGAAGTCTAAACCAGCCAAAATCCTTTTTGGGTTTTTCTGGCTTTTTGACAAGGATCACAAATATAAAGTTTCATAATTTTTTGAGCACCGTAGGTGATGTTTTAAACCGTATCTTTGCAGCAGACAATGTAGAATTGTTGGGGATTGAATGGTGCCTTTAGGGGTCGATTTTGAGAATTCCAAATCAAGCCAAACCATTTCTGGGTTTTTGTGGGTTTTGGCCAAGGAGTATGTGGCTGAAGTTGCATCACTTTTTGAGCACCGGAGGATTTTCTTACAGTCTCTTTCCAAACAGTAGTGAAGTTTTCTATTTGTTAATTTAATTAAACAAATTATTTGTTGCGTGCTACGAAAATATCGAAACAAATACACTGCAACCTTCACAAAACAAATACTACGGAAGAAATAAAAACACTGGAAGAAATAGATGCCCACACACAATATGACACCATTATTTTTGGACTAAGTCCCACAAAAAACCCAACATGGGAAAACTGGTGCAATAGCTGACGATTTTAATATTATGCAGTAGTGAAAATCTGAGTACAAACTATGGATTCTTAAACTAGTAATCCAAACAGACATATAACTGGCAATAATAACTACTGAGAAAAATTTCTCACTCCACAGGCGATCCCACACTTACCTCAGCTCGAATTGAACTGCTCCTTGCTCCCTCTGCATCAGCCTACGCAGTTACAGCGTCCCACAAGCTCAGAACTATTGATTTACGGTAGCATCGGATGTGCTCTAGCCATGAAAATTGGTGGAGAGGCCAAAGCACATGAGATCTCCAAGACCCAAAAATGATTTGGACAGATTGTACCAGGTTTAGTAGATGTTAAAATAATTAACATTTTTAATGGAGTTCCTAGTCTAAACTTAGGAAAAATAAAATATTGATAGGTATTAATATAAAACTGGGTTAGAAGGTTCCAAAAGACATGGATCAAGCCAAATCTAATCTTAGCCGTTGATTAGAGATTTAATCTCAGTCGTTGAAGGACCAAAGGAAAAATATAAGAGGCTTGAGTGTCAGTCGGAGAACACACTAGAGTGATCAATCATTCGATTTGCTAGAGCGAGGCTGCTAAGCAAAGTCGAATTAATGATCAGCAACGAGGGGCAGTAAGTAGTGGACAGAGAGGCAGAGATAGTGCCAAGAGACAAGCGCAGAGGCAGAGAGCGAGAAGCAGCAACCAGAAAAAGCCACACAGAGCCCAAAACGGACAACACAGAAGCCAGAGGGACTGCGTCATCCATGTAGAGAGTGGCTAGAGTGACGCAGAGGGTCCCAGAGGCTGCAAGTGCCTCAGAGGGTTGCCACAGAGGGGTTTAGGGCTAACGTCGAGGCCAAAAGGTCCAGCGCAGAGCTTCAGAGTCACTGGAGAGGATTTTGTGGGACAGGTTTTTTGAATACCTATTTCAGAATAGAGAGGTATTGCTGCCAGTTATTTTTCTTTGTCGGGGGGGCCAGTTTGGCACCCAGTTGTACTCAAGGAAATACTGCATAATAATAAACCTTCAGAATAGCTGCACCGGTTTTCCCGCATTGGGGTTTTCCGGGGACATTTGTCCAAAAATAATTGTGTCACTTGTGTGTTTGTTTTCTTTCCGCTGATGATCTGTAGATGTTGACACTGTATTATGTTTATTTAGTTGTTTATATGTTTTAAATAACTTGTTTGAATTTAACAAGTAGAAGAAATAAACCAGAAGAGTACAGATTAAATTTCTTACAGATAGACTTAGAAATTTCAGCATGGTATCAGAGGGTGGTTGCACATCACAAGAGAGCTAAAGGCATCAGCTAAGCAGAGCACTTGCAACAGAATCAGCTGTCCCGAGAGAAAGAAGTTGATCCTTGCAAAAGCAACAGAAGAAGCGTTGAAGCAGAGGGGATGCGTCATCAGTCCAGGTCAGAGAGAGGCCAACACAGAGGACGAGGAGGGCAAAAAGAGGCTCACACAGAGCCACGTAGAGACCAGGAGGGTTGACGCAACGGCTGAGGGAGCTATTTTTTCTAGTGTCAGGATTGCACAGAGCCTAAAGGCTCAATCCTTCAGTTACTGGGGCATAAGAAGCTGTGGGCAATTTGCAGGAGTGAAGCTGGTGGGGTACTGTGGTCAGAACGGTACCTAACAGGGCAAAACCAAGGGAGAGGGAGTTGCTTCCGAGGTAGATTTCTAGCCAATGAATTTGGATCAGTGTTGCGGGTGCACAATGATCGAAGAGGGGCGACTTCACGATTGGTAGAAGGATTTCCAGGAGGGAAATCGGGACTCAGAGGGAGTGCAGTAGAGAACTTCCAGGCGAGAAATAGAGAGACTCAACAGGAGTCGAAAGGAAAACTTCCAGAGGGAAGTAGAGAGACTCGGAGGAGTCGACAGAAGAGCAGCAAGACGGTCGTCAAAGGACTAAGGGATCAAGACAGGCTGGACGGGGTGTCCAACTTTGTGGTCTAGAAGGTCAGGATCCTGTCCATTCTAGATACACATCGCATCAAGGGCTTTGCCTTGAGAACAATAGCTATCCCAGTTGACCCGGTAGCTAATGAGAAGTACGAGGAGGCAATGGCCAAGGTAAAATGCATCATCCTTGATGGGGTCAAGAATCACGTGGTCCAACATATTGCCAAGAAGGAGACGGCAAAGGAAATGTGGGACACCTTGAAGAAGTTGTACCAGCATACTTCCGTGCAGAGGAAGATATTACTTGAGAATCAGCTACGGTCATACCAGATGCAGAAGGGGGAGCAGATAGATCTCTTCCTTGGTCGGTTGAATGAGATCCGGGACCAATTGACTTCCATAGGGGTCATGCCAGATGAAGAGATGATGGTAAGGACCGCACTTAACACAGTCTCCAAGGAATGGGAGACATTTATCCAGAGCATACTGGGCAGGGCAGATCTTCCAGATTGGGAAGAATTGTGGCCGGCTCTTTGTCAAGAGGAGATGAGGCGAGAAGTAGCAGCAAAGGAGTCTGGATCAAGAAGAGGAAGAGGACGCAACTCTGGCATCTGTGGGAAAGTAGGAGAAGAGGAAGGAGGAGTACCTCTCCAAGGTCAAGTGCTTCCACTGTGCGGAACTGGGTCATTATGTGAACCAGTGTTCGAGGAAGAAGAACAAGGGAGAGTCGTCTGACTCTAAGGCAGCGCCAGCGAAGGCGAAGAAGGAAGTCGAGGAGGATGACAATTGTGCCATGAGTGCTCACGTACCTCTAGAGAAAAGGTGGGGAGACATCGAGCTATAGTTAGGAGGACTACAGGCGATGAGGGACAGGATCCTCGAGGTACCCAACCTCTTGGATTATACCTTGCTACAAGAGCCCCGAAGAGGAGTAGCAGGACTGGCGGATGTCGATAGAGACAGATGCAAATGAAGCGGCAGAGAGTGCTACAGTCCAAGAGTCCCTAAGAAGCACGAGGGTAACAGACTACAACAGTGCAAGAGGCATGGGAGTGTTGCAATGGTGCAGGAGGTCACAAAGAGGTTTGCAACGGTTCAAGATGCAGGGAGTTGTTGCAGCAACGCAGAGGTTAGTCGTGTTATCACCCCAAGAAACTCTCCTAGGTTGTATATCATAGATGCTCGGGAACATTACAAACTTCAACAAAAAATGTTGGAAATATGTTGGAAATATGGTGGATGAATGAAAGAAATGTTGCATATTCAAGCCAGATAACCACTTCTACCATGCTTAACCCTAGACATGGGTGAACACCCTCAGACTACAAGGCTTTAGACCACCAATTACTCACAGTTTGAGAAATATGTGAAGATGGAGAATACTGACCACACCAGCAGATGCACAAGACCATGTGATCGTCAGCTGCAACCAGTAAAGAGGTCTGTAAATCTATTATCTAATGCACAGACAAGATGACAGCTCTCTGGCATTAAAACAACAGAAACCTGCATACACCTTCAATAATACTAACTAGAATCTAACACAGAGGTGGGATGACAGCCCCTCTAATGCTAAACATCAAGAGCAAATAAAAAATGCATAACAGGCACAGCCTAGAACAAGAAGAAGAAGTGGAAAGTGAGCAATTAACAGCAAAAGAAGCTTGCATTAGCTAAAAATGAAGACCAGACGCTACGGGTATCACAGTAGTAACCAGTGTTTTAAAACTCACCCGGGTCAACATCAACCCGGCCGGGTCGATCCGGGTCGGAGGCTAGGATTGTGACCCGGCCATTGAAACGGCTCGGTCGGCCGAGTCATCAATGACCCGACCGAGTCAGGCAATGACTCGGCCGACCCGGCCGGGTCCTGCAAAAAAACGGCCGAGTCAGGCATGAACATCACTTTCTGTTTAAAAGTTGATCTAGTTCAGTGTTTTGGAGGGCCTGGTTTATTGATTGACTAGTTATTGAGGGTGTGTTCTTGCTAGGAAGTCCTCTGCCAATGCAGTGGTAGTTGAATGTTTGTCCTCAATGGAGCTTAGATTTTTTCTTCTGCTAAAAGAGCTTTCAGAGGATGACCTACTATACAGGCTAGGTGCCTTGCTAATACTTGCATTGTTATGTATCTTATTAATAAATTATACTTGTCTATTTGCCTCTATTCCTCTGAACAAGCCTACGGAAAAATGAGAAGAATCTATGCTTTATTGCTGTAAACATGCAAGGCATCATGTGTGAATACCATCCACATCCATCATTGCAAGTTTCATGATTTTACATTTTAGATGAAAATTCTTTTTAAATATTATCTGGTGTTAAGACCTTTGAAGGTCACTTTTGTGACTTGTCTTTTGAAAAATTTGTAATGAAAGGGGACAACTAAGGATTACAGTGCCCCATTGTTGAAGTTGCGATCTCTAGTTTGTTATCTGTTACTTAGTTATGAATCTCATGTTTAGGGATGGCTAAGGTGGTATTTGATCTTATGTACATGTTATGTACCCTTAAAATCATGGAGCATCACACATTTAGCGTCATTATATGGAAAAAATTTAAACAGACAATGACTATAATATGTTAGAAATTACGTGTACAGCAATGTATCGCTGGGATCATGATTGTATTAATGCATTGTGCTTTTGCCGAAGTACCCATACTCAGAATCAGATCAGACTCAAAATGTGTTGTTGAAATTCTGAATCCCTAAGAATGTCTTCAACATCGGTCCCTACTTTTGTGGAACTCCCTTCTCGAGGGATTCCCCTTGAAGGTCCTACACTGGAGTCATCCATCGTTGGTGCTTAAATGGTGCTTTAAGTCCATCTAGTTGAAGTCGTTTGTAATATTCCAAAGGAAAAATACAGTAGACAACTAAAGCAAAGAACTAGATACAACTATAGAATTCATAAATGCACAACCATACACATTAAACACTGAGCCTACTTTGATCATATGTTGTCTTCCATCTATATTATAATGTTGTGTGTTTGGAAACATGAATGAAAATCTTTAAAATTATGTTTAAAATCTTTAAAATTATGTTTTTTTATCAAAAAACTAAATATTTAATGTATTTTTTACAACGACCGAGTCATTGAAAACGGCGCCGAGTCATTACCAGCGCGAGCGAGTCCGAAGTCATTGCTCGGCCGATCGGAGTCGAGTCCGAGTCTTAAAAACATTGGTTTTAGGGTGTTGTAGCTGTCACATGTGCGAAGAAAAGGGTAACCATCTGCTGCAATAAGGCTGAGTTTCAAAAGCAATCAGATTGAAGTCATAAGAAAGACCAAGTTACCAAAGAAGTATCATCCACCTCAAACGAAGGAAATCAAGGACTGTCATCTACACGTGCAAGGATTCTGATTTAGGGCCGAAATGTTGCAGGCCTGAAACTGAGGAAAAAAATCCGAGATCTGAAAGGAAATCGAAGCAGGAAGGAGCACGCAGTTGACCATCGTTGATTCAAGGGAGCAAGATAGGAAGCTTGGTGTCTTGGTCTTGGAGAGGTTTAATAGGTCAAGGGTCTTGGTCTTGGTATTTGTCAATTGGAATCTCTATAAGAAGAGTTATTTTAGGTTTTCCTCTCAAATAGTGAGAGATTTTGGCGCTGGCTGATGGTCTATATTTTGTGTCTCTTGTGTCTTTATGGTTTATGCATTTGTAGCTGTTTGATGAAGAACACAAATAGCCGAAGTAAAAGAAGATCCTAATCTAAAAGAAGTAAAAAACATTCACAAGCAGTTACTAATATAAGATAAATCACTTAATCTCTATGCCCTAGATTTCTCAACAAAACATGCTAAGGGCAAATCAGGTCACAAGAACTCATCGACATCCAAATCATAAGATTAAACATCTCAAATAGAGTGTATTCACAAGAAAAAAAACAACTAACTTATGTTCAAAAGGATACTGATATTAGCACAATTAAGTCTTATGGTAACAATTCATCCACAGACGATCAAAGTGGGATGATTGATCATTTTTCAGTTCGACAATTTTTCTCATCAGTCAAAGGTTCATATCATTTTGTATCATCGAAAATGATAGCTCCAACAATTGGCAATAATGTGAAAACATTACAAAACAAAGAAAAATATATCAAACCGTTTCATCAATATATTTTGAGGAAAAAACTTTGGTAAGGCGAAGACAATGTTATGAACATAAATATGTATAAAATAGTACAAATAATAATAATTAAGAAGTGTAATTAATAATTATGAAAGGATATGAGAGGACATCCCATTTAGTATATTTGAGGGGCTTCATTTGTAACCATATCATATCATTTGTACTCAAAACATTATTTTCATATTTCCAGTCTTTTTATATATATCTTATTGGTGAGCCACATTTGGTTATCAGAGTTGAATTGTTTCAGTAAACAGAGAAGTTGATTGTTTTAGTAAACATAAAAAAGTTGGACGATAGTTATATACGTTTATTATTATTAAGTTAATTGTTACTAAAGCTACTCTAATCTAAGTAACTTCTGTAATTAATGATCTAATGTGATTTGATTGTTAGTTATTCTAACATAGCTCATTTCCTGAGTAGTATGAACATTATGGCATTTCCACTAAAATGTATCGACTACCTAGGACTATAATTGAGTAATTTCTGGTTTCTATGTGAAGGAGATATGTATGCTGAACATTTGTCATTTGATGTTCCAGGGCTCAAACAATGATTGATATTTTGGTGAAACATGCTCATGATAATATATCGAGATTTACAGCTCAACAAAGAGATGCCATAGAGAAACTCTGGGCATCCGTTCGAGAACAACAATTGAGGAGAAAACAAGGTAGGTCTGCAGCTGGGAAGCTTGATGTAACTGCGTTTGAGAGGCTGCAGGAACAATATGCAAACGAGAAGATAAGCATACGTCGTGCTGTTGGAGGTAGCGGAGAGCGACGTACACAGCAGTGGCTAGGATGATATTTTAATAATGTTTGTTATCATGTATTCTTATATTCTTGGCATGATGGTCTGTTCTTCGAAGCATGGATGGCAGTATTCCAGAAGGAAAATATCACTTTGATCAATTGGTGACTTTTGTGCTTGAATAAAAATATGACTTTGATCAATTGGTGATTTTTATCCGTGAATATTCCTAGCCATGGATTTTTTTGTTTTGTTTTTGTTTTTACAATGCATCCCTGTTATTATATTTCGTAACTAAAACTCTGGCTTTCTGCATGTTAGTTCCAATCAATGTAAAATTTCCTTAGGAATTGTGCCTTAATAAACAAGTCATATGAACGACTTGACTAGACTATAACTTGTTAGCTTTTGCTTTGTAATCAACTGTTTTTTTCTTAACAACTAAACACGATATTAAAAAGACTCAGAGCTATTCAACCCATTTTGTAAAAATGACTTGGAGTGACATGCAGAGTGGACGACAGATTTTTAGTTTTATCTACCATTCTGTTCTTAGTATTCGTTTTGGAAAATTAGAAATCTTCCTATAGAAGCTTGTAGCTGGAATACTGAGTATTATACCTTATACTTTATGCAAACATTCTGCTTCATATCAGGTTAATAACCTCTGTATAGAAACAACTCGCAAGGATTGCTTTCTTAGAAGCATCTTCCTCTTGTATTGTGAAGCATCGAGTTTGAAAAAATGGTAGATTGCTTATAGGAAGATGAAATTAATTTTAAAGCAACATAGAATGCAGGGTTCATGTTTTGTAGGCATGGGAATGCAAGGGTTGCATTCTACATCTCACTGTGAGGAAGATGTATTCAATGTGGATGTTACATGTTGCATAAGATAGTTGAATATAATATTATAAAAAAATTAAAAGAAAACTGGTTACATATGACATGTGCACCGTGTGTATAAAGAATATTTGAGAAAAGAATACTAAGTATTAATTGACATATATAGATGCAAATATAGATTCATTTTAACTGGCACCCCAAGGAGTTAACTAGTTGTTGCCAATGTCATGAAGCATTTGGCTATTTCTGTAATGAGAAGGACTTAATCCAAATCCCCATGTTTGAGGTGCACTGGTTTATGCTAATAGGGTTTATTAGGGATGTCATCAACAACTATAGGGAAACATCTTTTGAGTTTCCCAGTGAGTTTTTCCATGAAAAACATAAATTTGGGTTGAGGCGATTGATCAAATGGCTGGGATGTAGTTCTTGCACTCTCCCCATCTAGGGTCAAATCCTCGACAAGACTGACTCATTGTGATAAGATTAGAAGGGTAGGTATCCCCAAGAGTGGGACCCCTCTCATGTGTGTGTCTTTGGACGTCTTGGCCTTGATAAGTCGTAAGTGTCCTGCTAGGCATCTGTTTGTACATTGTTGGCAAGAGCATAGGGTTTATTGTGGCAACTAGTTAGATTTTAACCTCAACATCACCTAGGTAATCCCTGCTAATTATTGATTCTCCTAGATCTAAAAAAAGAAAACACAGATTCATATGAACTTGATGGTTTTTAAGCATTGATAAATTGCATTTTTTGGGGGTCACTCTAGTTGTTTAATAGATCCAAAATGGAGCTATGTTGTGTTAAGAAATAGATGCGACAATGTAAAGATCATCAATGCCCTACTAAATTGTGAGTTAGCTGTTTATCTTAACCAAGCATATTCTTATAGTGATCTGTGCCCTTCTCTAACTCACTTAGAGAATGAGGACCCATTGGGCGCTCCCCATGCATGTGTCTAGAGCAAAGGACATACATCGAGCTCCCCATGCATGTGTCTATAGCAAAGAACTTATATTGGGCTCCCCCATGCATGTGCCAAGAACAAAGGACATATGTGAATTTTTTTTATTGACTTAATCCCAAAAGTAGCCTTTACTTGAGAGCACCTTTTAAAATTATCATTTGCATAATAAAAAAATGAATTGAGGCCTTATGGTTGGGTGTTAAAGTTTGAGTATTTGAACCTTATAATTTTGGTGGACAAAAATAAATGTCATAAATATGTAATTGCATAGTCTTATTGAATAAGGGAAAATAAGCCTGGTTGGTAGCTTCATATACCCCAATAAAAAGCCATTTGTTTGGTGCTCATGTCTTTGGCTTGTTTTAAAATAAGAATGGTCATAGGTACACTCAAAGTTCTTATGCGTAATGTTGAATAATTTTTTGGCTGTTATTTTGTACATTTCTAACAAAACAAACACACTTGATTTCCATTAATGAAGTGCATATACTACAATGGTGATTGTAAGTGGGAATTATATTATCATACTCAAAGCATTGAATAAGAGCAAATAGTTTGGTTCCTCTAAATTTTATGGAGCAATGTTAACTCTTCAAAGACAATAGTCTTTTGAACAATTAAATTGCTCATTGAATTGTAAGAATTGGATGATAAATCATTGAATTGTTTTGTGCAAAATTGTCTACAAGACTTCTTTGAAATTGAATGTCATTTTTTCATCAAAATCTAATAATTGTATAAATCACATTCTGGGGTGATTTATTAGCAGTTCTTTATGCCTTAAGGTAGCAATAAAAACAAGTGAGCATGACATAAGAATAGGCGAGCATCATACAAAAAAATAATACATGTGAGTAACAAGTGAAAAAAATCTAAAATGCGTAGAGGAAAGCAATTGCAAAACATCAATCAAGAAATCAAGGAATTACAACAATATGAACATGAATTGCATAATTGGGTTATTGATCTGTATAGTCAAATATCAAGGATCAGTTGATTGAAACATGGGCTAAAATTAATTGAAAAGGAGAAAAAAAAATTGAAAGCATATTGACAGCAACGATGATGCTACGTGTCAAAAGTGATTGAATACAAATGATGGATGTTCCTTGTGCAGTAGTTGACCTCATGCTAAATGTTGATGCAATTTGTGAAATAAAGGATTTAAGACAATGCATTAATGCAAAAATGATATAGATACCTTATGCAAAAACAATGACATCAATATGCTAAATATTTTTCATGGGTGTTAACATGGGGTTACTTTATGAACTACGATTTGGTTGCAGATCCCCACTACAACAACGAACACATAGTTAAGAGGCATACATCACACATTAACAAAGATCCAATCTCCTCTATTTGAGGTGGATTGATGCAAAAATCTCGGATATATTAATGTTAATGAGATATGTCAAGGGCATTCGATAGTGATGCGGGATGCAAGGTGAAGATTATTTCCTTGGCACTAAGCCTATCATTGGCTTAGTGCTTGCTCCATGACCACACCCTTGCATTCCAATACAGAAGAGACCACGGCTCATATCCATGTTATGGCAATCATGACGTATTTCCGAATGCTTTTGATGACCGACATAAAATAATCTTTGCCGTCATACATGTGCATGATATGGCATTACATACACATGGCCTTTTCCAGTCTATAATCCATGAACCATTAACAACCTGTCCATCCTTAGAATCCGTAATCCAATTTGGCAACATTACTATTATTGTTTGAAATCTCGAGCCCGTTTGATTTCAAATTTTATTTTAAGCGTGCACAACTTTTAGCACTATTTTATTTATTCAAATATGCTCATATGAATTTGAGCAATTCACGTCGTTGCATTCATTCTATTTTGAATTTGAGGACTATCATTGTTATGGGCTTTGACAAAGTCATGATCTCATGTGCCTTAGCACACACTCTTTTTCTTACATACAATTAACTTCAAGCAAAGGTCTTGTCAAGGTTTTGAAGTAGCAACGCTATAATATGGCTTCTCTTGCAGGGTTTACTCTCGTACTAGCGAAGCAAAAGACATCAGGAGCATCTCTTTAATATCTTTTGCCATAAAGTTAGGAAAGAAGTATTTCTAGCGATCATCATCTGGTTGTGGCCCTCTCTTCACAATGGGTAGTTTCTATGTGGTTTCAGAGTGCACGAAAATTGGGCTTTAAGATGTGGATTTCAAGTGCGGAAGACCACCCTGTGGAGGGCCTAAAGAAGGTGTAGGAGTAGTGCTTGGCTTGTCGAGCTTCTTCATCCCATATCAAAATAAAATTGTGTTGAAATGAATAGTGGGTTCAGGATTTCGAATAATAGCGTTAATGTTGCTAGACTAGGTTACAGACCATGTTAATGGTTCATAGATCACGAACTGCAAAAGACCATATGTATGTAATGCTATATAATGCACTTGTATGACGACAAAGATTAGTTTTCTGGCGATCATCGGAAGCGTCCGAAAATACCTCATGTATGCTATCGCCATAACATGGCTATGAGCCCCATTCTTGTTTGTATTGGGATGTTGGGGTTTGGTCATGGAGCAGGTACTAAGCCAATGATGGCTTAGTGCTTGGGAAATAATCTCCGCCTTCATAATGCGTGCTAACACGAGGTTACACAAAGATGAATTTGATCTGGTTGAGGATCCCTAGTACAATATGAACACATAGTTAGAGGCATAGGTCACACATTGACAAGTGTCCAGTCTCTCTCTATGGGAAGTGGGTCGATGCAACAATTGCTAGATATAATTAATGCTACCTAAGATATCTTACGAGCTATGGATGGTGAAAGAGGATGCAACTTGGGTATGTCCAATCATGGAATTAATGACAATCCACAATGAAGGCCATTCCTTTGCTTGTTTGGGTCCCCACTTGGTAGACTTGCATGCTATCCTCTACGAAAGTCAGGGGATATATCTAGAGATTAACTACGGATGCATCCAAGTTGTTAGTGAGATGGAAATGCCTATGGAATGCTTGTTATAGTAAAAAAATCTTCAAGTTAACTTAGACAATTGGAAATATGACCTTGATTTCATCAGTCCATTGAGTTGATGTAGTTGAAATACATACTATAGAAGTGTGGATTGCATGTATATCATATGTTAACTACCAATAGATTTCAACATACATTCAAGAAAGATATTCCAAGAATGTGTAGTCTAAACATGCCACGTCTTTGCTTGGAAAGAATGGGAATTCTGGTACAATTTTGAGAAAATCCTATGAAAATTTCTAGAAATTTGGGTTACAACTATCAAAATTCAGGATTTTGGGTGCTCCACATATTCTTGATGGTGCCGAATCCATTTCCACCATCAAAAAAACAATTAAAACACTCCAATTGTCGAATATTTGGAAGAATTTCTCATTGGATAGCAGTAAAAAATTGGTTGTATGGGCAAAATTGTGGCCTCGGTAGGCAACACCTTCCAAGTATAGTTGCATCAATCTGCTCAAGTTTTATCATGGGTGTTAACACAGGGTTATTGAGAGATGAACCATGGTCTAGTTTTTGATCCCCACTGCAATAATGAACTCATAGTGACAGGCAGGGGTCATGCATTAACAAGCATCTAGTCTCCTCTATTTGAGGTGGATTGAAGTAACAATTGTCAAACATAATTAATGCTCTTTGAGATATCTTAAGGACACTCAATAGTAATGGATGATGCAACTTGGTATGTGTAATCATAAAATTAATGGAAATTCACTATGAGGGTCACTCTCCTTGTTTGACTCCACTTAGGAGACTTTGGCATGCTATATCCCTTGTGCAAGTGAGGAGATATCTTCAAATAATGAACCATTAATGCATCCACGTTTTTGTTAGGATTAGAAACATTACGATAGAAATAATGATGACAATCTCACATGTACAAACAATGTTTTACTCTCGGAAAATCCTAATATTGGAAAAACAAGTTAAACATAGAATTATTATTATCCTTGGCTTAAACATAGCCAAGCTTGTCAACATCTTGGCTCGCCAAGTGAACCTTCACCACTTAAATTTGACACAATACAATGGAGAATCCTTGAGCCTTTCAAAGGCTTCATCACATGTAATACCACATGCCACCAATACCATGTACGCAAAACCACAACTTTTGACCTAACAACCTTAACTCTTTCACCGAGTCAAGTTTACTGAACAATCCCCCCTTTAAATTTGGCTTGGGGTTTACCTTGACCAAATATATCCAAGTGAGCCAACACCACTCACCTCTAAGCTCTACCGCACTCAAGGTTTATAACTAGTGTATCTAGGAATTCCACATGTTATCCAAGAATCCCACATCATACATGCTCCCCCATATCACATAGCTTTACATTCAAACTTTATCGATAATTTTCCAAAGATATGCATGCCTTACCTGGTCTTAGAGTGATAGGCTCATTGACATGTAAATTTTTTGACTCCATTATATTTTTTTTCATTATTGCTATCCTAGCACTTAAGTCGATATCCTCATGCTTCACTATTGCTTTGAATCTTAAGCAACCATCCTATTGCTTTGAGAAGTGTTTTCTTGTTGCTTGAATAATCCTCTCACCATGAGCTCTTGCCCTACCCTTATCATACTAGGTATATGCTAAAATCATAACATTCGAGAATGCTACATCTCATTTAGGCATTGTATCAAATATTTCATGGGCATCATCTACTCTGCTAATTTGAAAATAACCTACAATTATTGATATCGAAAAGATCACATTTCATTAAGGCATTTTACCAAACACATAGTCCAAAATACCCCACTTAGAATGCCATTATTGGCCTATTTCCATCCTCCTTCACAACCTTATTGGATCCAAAGACACACACTTCATTAATTTTCTTAGTAGAAAATGTTTCATAGAACCTAGCACAAGGACCCATATAGGTATTGTTCTCATAGTTAAAGTTCCATTCAACATTACAACTTTCCCACGACTGCGTCCAAACTCTTGTGACTCTCTCTTGCCAAATCCACAATTGCCTCAACCCTCACCTCTTCCTCAACCTCCTTACTTGGGGAAGCCCTTGATTCCCTAACAACCTAGACTAGAGGAAGAGGTTTCAATGATAGTTTTCCAATCATTGCCATTCCTAGTTGTTACTTCTTGGTAACCACCACCATAATTTTTTCCTTTGCAATGATGAAAGTGCCTAGCAATGCCAATGTGTTGGCATTATCATCATCGTTGAGCAAGTCAAATAGATTCAGATTAAAATCGTATCTTGCATATTCATTAGAGAAATTTTGAGGTAAAAAATGAGCCTCAAAATAAAAATGTAAAACCAAAATCAAATTTATAAGAACCAATAGTATTCGAGATGATGATATCAACCATGGGGGATGATTCACCATTTTTGGAGTAAAAAAGTAAAAATATTAAAAAATAAAAAAATTGTTTTTTCAACTCATATAAATTCAACTTATCTCCCTACAATTTTACTCAAATTTCGAGTGGGAGAACTCGCTGGATGCAGAATTTAATTCTTCATCCAAGAAATACGCATGTTGCATACTTCCGATGGAACCTACTACACGAAAAATGAAAAATACATGAAAAGTGTGTTTGCAATTATGTTTTTTCATATATTTCTCATTTTTCGTGTAGCAGGGTCCATCGAAAGTATGTAGCATGGGTACTCCTTGGATGAGGAATTATTTTATGAATCCAACGAGTGCTCCCGCTTGAAATTTGAGTAAAACTGTAGGGAGATAAGTTGAAAATACAAATTGAAAAAGTAGTTTGTTTGTTTGTTTGTTTATTATTATTATTTTCCTTCTAAAATTTGATGATGTAATCTAATCTTATTTTATTATTTCCTTTATTATTTTATAAAATTCCTTGGGAGGCCCATTTTAGACCTCAAAATTTCTCTAATGTGAATTGTCATTTTTTAAATTAAAACTATATTTTCCATTTCTATACAACTCATCAAGAGCCATAGAAATCCAGATAAAAACTAGACATAAGGTTACAGAACATTGAAACACCAAGCTCAATTACAGTTATCAACATAAATATCTATCACCAACAATATTATTACATAACCAAAACATAAGACCACTTGTAGAGAAAACTAAACTCTAACCCATCCTCATCATGCTTATCTCCTCTAGATACCACCCTCAAAACCAGTACCATAGCAAGAATTTCCTTTCCCACCATAACCACTGCTGTTGGTGCAATAGCTATCACCACTACCATAATCATGGTTGCAATGATCATGAATTCTGCCTTCACAAACTAACATGCTACCCATATTTTGATTGAGCTCGCTTAGAACTTCACTGATCAAATAGACTCGTTTAGAATTCAATTGATCTGAACAGACTTAGTCAAAACTTAATTGATTAAACAAACTCAATTAGAGCTTGACTAATTAAACATATTCAGTCAAAATTTGACCAATTGAATAGACCCCGTTAGAACTGTGCCCTAAACCACCATTGTAGATCAAGTAACTTTTACTTTTTCACTTAGTTAAGTTTTATCTAACAATCTAATTACCAAGGAGTTTACAAAACATCAAAACACCAAGTGCAAGGACAACATAGAGATCTACCACCAACATGATTATTGCATCATCTATAATGGTTGTAATGATTATTTTTGTGGTTTTGTTGATTCAAATTTCACTGGTGACTTAGACAAAAGGAGGTCTACGTCAGGTCATGTCTTTACTCTTTTAGGGGGAACTATTAGTTGTATGTCAAAGCTACATGAAACAATTGATTTATCCACCATATATTCATGGTATATTGTTGTCTCACATGCTTGCATAGAGGCGATTTGGTTGAAGGGTCTTCTAGGTGAATTTGGAAGAATGCAAAACAACATAACTATATTCTAGGATAGTCAAAGTGTTATACATTTGGTTGCAAATCCTACTTATCATAGTAAGACTAGACATATTAATATAAAGTACCATTTTGTAAGACATGTCATTGATAGAGTTGGAATAGATCTTAAAAAGGTCCACACTCAAGAAAACTGTGTAGACATGTTTACGAAACCAATGTTAGAGAGTTTTAGTGGTGTTTGGCTTCTTTGTGGTGATCAAATACTGGCAAAGTCAATATATAAGGAAATTGTTGTCAAAGTGAAGAGTGTTAAAAGTATGACAACAATTCCATTTAAAGAAATGCAAAATCAATTTACCTAAGTAAATGTTGCTATGGTTACTTTAATGGTGTTGGCTTTTAGAAACCAAAGGTTAGTTATTAAAACTATTGTAACGATGCCTACTTCATTTATGAAGTTTGAGAGATTGAAATGTAATGTAACCCTGATTGTAATTTTGTCTTGATAATAAAAACCTTGCCTTGCATGTGGATTTTATAATTAAGGTTTTAAAATTCATGTGTTTAATCTATTTTGGTCATTATTTCTCTGTCTTAAATGTATCTACAAACCTGTAATACCAACAATTTTTAGTGACCTAGAAAATTCTCTAGAAGAATATGTGCAGTCCAAAAATCTTCAAATTAACTAAAATCACTAGACATATAACTTCTATAGCATAAGTGCACTAAAGTTGGGTACATGTAGATCATTTGATAACTACCAACATATTTGAACACACAATTGAGAAAAAAATTCCAAGAAAAGTTGCATCACTCCACTAATGATTTATCATGGGTTCTAACATGAGGTTACTCACAGATGAATCGTGATTTGGTTACATATCCTCACTATGACAATGAATAAACAATTATAGGCATGCATCAAAACATTAACATGCATTCAATCTCCTCAACTCGAGGTGGGTTTATGGAACAATTGTCAGATATAATTAATGATACATGAGATATCTTAAATGCACTAAACAATGAGGATGCAACCTGGGTTTGTGAAATCATGGAAGTAGAGAAAATCCAATATGAGGGCCATCCCTCTATTGTTTGAGTCCACATAAAGACTTGCACACTATCCCTGGCAATGCCAGGGATCTATGTGGATGTTGAACCATTGATGCATCCAAAAAGCCTCTAAAAGGATTGGTGCAACCTAATAATCTTTAAGTTAACTTAGATCAGTAGAATGGTGACCTCTCTCTATAGCACAGGTACACTAATTTGAAACAGTGGGAATGCATACAATAAAAGGGTGGGTTATAATTGCCAAAATAATTTAACAAATAGATTCCTAGAAAAGTCATATCAACTCACTCAGTTTTTGTTGTTGAAATATGTAATTACTCTCGCATGTAGAAAAGTCAAATAAGTTCTGAGTCAAGTTAATTTTTTTTGCTTTCTATGAAAAGAGAAGATAAGGAAAGTTAGTTTTAATGTTAAAGCTATAGTTTGCATGTAGAAGCTTTTTAGAGTTAGCTTTAGTTAAGAAAGAAAGTATACCTATTGAGTTCAATTGTAATTAGTTCAAGTTGAATATTGAATAGAATATTGAGCAACAACTCTAGTGTATAATTTTCTCTACAAATCAACTAGCTCACTGATATCATGTAGAAATTTCCCCTACAGATCCAACTGATATATGCAATGTACTAAAGCATAATACTAGATCTACATCTACCATAAACTTGCAGAAGCTTAACTGAACATGAACAACACCAAGCATGAACACATATAACTGATAAGAAGGAATCAATCACACATAACACATAATATATCACTGGGGAAAGCATTAGCATAAAACCCCAACATTGTATTATCAATCAAGTGAAATCCTCAATAACATAAAAAAAGAATCAGCTCAAAAGCTATCCCGCTCTCTCTGTACTCTGATGAGAAAGCTCACGAACTACCTAGCCTTGTATATAAAGGCTGCACCTCGAGTACAAGCTCCTATTTCCTTGCGCAGTTTTGATTGGGGTCGAATTAGAAAACACATGTAAATTGGCCTGATCATACCTGCTGTCACCTCAGGTCCAACTACGCAATACTTGAGGACTCAAGTTCCTCTTGCATGCAAGGAATACTTACTAGAAATATCCTAGCAACTGACAGAACACTATCTACCTATTGAGTTCAATTGTAATTAGTTCAAGTTGAATATTGAATAGAATATTGAGCAACAAATCTAGTGTAGAATTTTCTCTACAAATCAACTAGCTCACTGATATCATGTAGAAATTTCCCCTGCAGATCCAACTGATATATGCAATGTACTAAAGCATAATACTAGATCTACATCTACCATAAACTTTGCAGAAGCTTAATTGAACATGAGCAACACCAAGCATGAACACATATAACTGATAAGAAGGAATCAATCACACATAACACAGAATATATCACTTGGGAAAGCACCAGCATAAAACCCCAACATTGTATTATCAATCAAGTGAAATCCTCAACAACATACAAAAAGAATTAGCTCAAATCCTGATCATACCTGCTGTCACCTCAGGTCCAACTACGCAATACTTGAGGACTCAAGTTCCTCTTGCATGCAAGGAATACTTACTAGAAATATCCTAGCTACTGACAGAATACTGTCCCACCATCTGATCTCAACTGGGTCTCTGTCTGAACTACCATGCATCAGTTATCCAAGAGAGAATACATAGTTATTTGAAAATAACAGTTGTCACATGCATACAAGCATCAACAAACTGTATCTCATTAATTTAACGACTTGTTAAATTAATCTAACTAAACTTGACTAAGTTAAACTAAGTCAACTGATCCTCTGAATATAAAACTCATCCTTAATTCCTCAATCAGTGGAGCAAATCAAGGAAACATTCCCCAATTAGTGGAGCAAATCAAGGACACATTCCCCAATTAGTGGAGAAATAATTGCATGTTCTCATAAAGACTTCAAGTTTTCTTTTCCTTAACTAATTGACTCATGGAGAATTAATTAATTAATATTCCAAACTACAGGTAAGACCAAATTGAATTTACTTCCTATAGATAGACCAGGGACTGCTATAAATAGGAAGGGACCCAGAAATGCTATTTTTAGCAGTTTCACCTCTCACCCAAGGTGGCCAAAATGCTCATTGGCCAAACTGCTATTTTTAGAAGTGCCATTTTTAGCAGTTCTATTTTTAGCACTTCCTAAATTTAGCATTTCTTGTTACACACTTTTCAACACTCCCTCTAGACAAGAAAGGCTTCCTCTCGAACACGATCCTGTAACTCTGGAATGTTCTGCATGCAACACATCTACCAAGTGCGGTTGCTCCAGCAACACTCAAAATAAAAAAACTCCCAACTGATCTCTCTGTTGGGCTAGAAACATACTCTGGTGCTGAAGATCTACTTGCTGCTAACAAGTGCTCCCTCTCTGAACTCTGCACTACTGCAACATCTCCATGCATCTCGCACCGTTACACCCTTCTTTGTGCTACCCTGCACTGCGCAACACACTTGTGCCTCTCACATTGCTGCGGCCTGCATGCTCTGCGCTGTCCTTAGATTCCCTGAACTATAGCTCTCTCTGCTGCTCCATCCGCATCTGTCTCTACCCAATCATTCAATTCCTGCTACTCCACATTGGGGCTCCCATAGCAAGGTCTCATCTAAGAGGTTGGGTACCTCAAGGATCCTACCCCTCCTCCTTAGGACGATCACTCTATATCGCCCCACCTCCTACCTAGAGGTATGGCTGCATGTGATTCCTTTGCCCACCTGGCTCGAAGTTTCCCCCTACTGAAGGTCTCTGCATGAGTATATGTCTCTACTCGATCTCCTCTCAGCTTCTCTAGTTGTGGCTGCTCCACAACCTCCTGAAGTCGCTGCACCAATAGTGGCTCCTCCACAATCATCTGATACTTCTTCTGGTGCTGCATGTTGAGAGGTAATATACCCTCCCTCTCAACCAGCAAGTCTCCATCAGTTGCCTTATTGCTCAAGGATTTGTGTGATGCAGGAAAGTGTTCCCTCTGCGGACAGAGACAACCCCTCTAGCCCTAGAGTGGGTCTAGTCACAAACAAGGACAGGTCAACAATAACTTTCCTTAAACAGTTAAAGTTGGAGGCCTACCTCAACCGGTGGTCGATGGAGTTCCGTTGCGCTGCTCCAGCTTCCGCTTCCTTCTCCTCAACGAGTGATCAACCGAAACAAAGCAAAGGAAATACAACAAAGCACGTAACCAGATACAACAATGAACTATTTACTCACAAAGTCAAGAAGTCATGAGCTATCAATTACATTACATACAAGACATAGGAAAACATCATTGATTGCATTAATAATGAAATAAGAGTTAGCTTACAACCAAAGTCTTGATGTCACAAGCCTTCTCAGAAAGAGTCCAGCCAACATGTTCTTCAAGCATTCACTCTTTGAAGATGGATCTCCCAACATACAAGAGCTCTCTCACTCATAAGTTTTACACAAGATCAAGGGCACTTCACAACCTTCCACAAGCTATCAACAATCCGACACTTATCACTCTCACACCAGCTATCTAGCAAACTCACAAACACTAACATCACTGCTCAACTAGCCAACTATCAGGAACTCAGGAACTAGCCATGCATATCAATGGTGAGCGTTTAAATAGGAGAAGGAGTCTCCATGAATGGGGGAAAGGAGATCTTATCACCAAGGAAGGTAGCACAATTGATGGAACTGCCACACCAGGGAAGGAAGGGCGACATAAACAAGGCCAACAACCAGGTCTGGAGTCATCTGGAAGGCCGATTGTTGGAACAATTCGCCCAATCTGGATCATCGCGGGCACAGAACTGAGATTCAGCGCTGACATCGTAAGTGATCAATGCATATAGTCAGAGTGTCGCTGAAGAGACCACATAGCCCTGTGCTAGTGCTTAAAATCGGGCCATCGCGGGAATTAGGTGTACTTCTGTGCTGGCAACGCGAATGGACTGTTCATCAGCACCTTTCAGCGCGTTTATTAAGCCTATAACCGCGATGAGGAAGATACTTTTCGTACGACAGTCAATCTTCCCGAATGCTGTGTTCGGTGCGTTATGGTTTGTAAGGCGGCAGACACGGCTTCCTATGGATAAAGGATGATAAACCTAGTGGGGTCTCCCCATATACTCGACGGTACGTGGGAGCACAATTCCGTACTAGACCACTATTGAGTCACAGAAGGAGGAATCACCCAACCTTGAGTGGAAACAAAAGCGACTAGGTTTAAAGACGCCGGAGCACATCTCTAGCCTAGAACTCTAAATAGTGTGCGTTATGTTCCAATGCGTTGTTAGATTCATTCAGTTCATTTTAGAGTTGATCTTGAATTATGTTTCAGTTTTCAGGCCTTACCGTATGTATATAATAAATCCTAGGATGCAGCTAGAATGCACGAAAAATCCTTTTCTTCGATGAACACCTACCTACGGGAGGGTAGAGAGATCATTTCCAAACCAAGAAAACCAAGACAACGAAAGCAGTCACTCAATGCACACAGACACCAATTCCTAAAGTGCACGGATACTACTAATGAGAGATCTTAATCATTCGCTTTCCAATATGCAAACTTGAAATGAAAATTCACTTTCACTTTCGTACTAAATGAATGTAACTTTTTGATTTTGATGTCTTTAAATCTAGAAGAAACAAACAAGCAACAAGCAAGTGTGGAAAAGCCCGGTTAATCCAAACAATTGTAATCTATGTTTGGTGGCGAAAAGAAATCAAACCAATGCCAAAATTGGTTCAATAACATTCACTAAAAAATCAACCAAAAACAAGCTAAGGGGAAGGCTCAATCAAACCAACAAGAAGCTGCAAACGAACCTTGAGCAAACAAGCAACCAAGCCAACAGATTCAAGGGACTTGAAATAGTGATCTAGGTCACATAAGCAAAAAGACAAGATTCATTCAACAAAGCTCACGAGAAAGTTCCTTAACCATGAATAGTGAAAAAACAAGTCATCAAGCAAGCGAGAAAAGCAAGGGACCAGTAGAACTGATGGACTCAGGAGGCAGAATTGAGAAAATCAATTTTACAGTAATCAGCGCAGGTAATACACAAGCAACAAGCGTTGATGAAGCACTAGCCGCAGCAACAAAGCGATGTCAGCGTGGAAGCACACGACTTTCCCGCGATGGTCCGATTTCCAGAACCGTCGCGACTATTAGGCGTAATTACGCGATGGACAGGATGTTACAAAAGTGTGATCGCGATGACAACGCGATTGTTAAAATTAAATCCGCGATGATGTTCAAAACAGTAACATGCAAACCAAAACTTCCAAATCAAAAACAGCCAA
Organism: Pinus taeda; assembly: GCA_000404065.3. Lineage (NCBI taxonomy): Eukaryota > Viridiplantae > Streptophyta > Pinopsida > Pinales > Pinaceae > Pinus > Pinus taeda. Next base: position 18,400 of record APFE031677772.1, on the reverse strand, counting down.
TCCTTCAATCAAATAGGGGTATTTCCTAGATTAACCCAGGAAACTCAGAGGACTGATAACTAATCCCCAAAAATTCAAAAGAGACCAAATCAAAAAATTAAGGCAAGAGCAAACAAGAAAAACAAAGGCCAAAACTCCTCCCCAGTGGAGTCACCAATTTGTGATGCAGGAAAGTGTTCCCTCTGCGGACAAAGGCAACCCCTCTAGCCCTAGAGTGGGTCCAGTCACAAACAAGGACAGATCAACAATAGCTTTCCTTAAACAGTTAAAGTTGGAGGCCTACCTCAACCAGCGGTCGATGGAGTTCCGTTGCGCTGCTCCTGCTTCCGCTTCCTTCTCCTCAACGAGTGATCAACATGAAACAAAGCAAAGGAAATACAACAAAGCACGTAACCAGATACAACAATGAACTATTTACTCACAAAGTCAAGAAGTCATGAGCTATCAAGTACATTACATACAAGACATAGGAAAACATCATTGATTTCTCTAATAATGAAATAAGAGTCAGCTTACATCCAAAGCCTTGACATCAAAAACCTTCTTAGAAAGATTCCAGCCAACATGTTCTTCAAGCATTCACTCTTTGAAGATCGATCTGCCAACATACAAGAGCTCTCTCACTCATAAGTTTTACACAAGATCAAGGGAACTTCACAACCTTCCACAAGCTATCAACAATTCCACACTTATCACTCTCACACTAGCTATCTAGCAAACTCACAAACACTAACATCATTGCTCAACTAGACAACTATCAAGAACTCAGGAACTAGCCATGCATATCAATGGTGAGAGTTTAAATAGGAGAAGGAGTCTCCATGAATGGGGGAAAGGAGAGCTTATCACCATAGAAGGTAGCACAATTGACGGAACTGCCACACTAGGGAAGGAAGGGCGACATAAACAAGGCCAACAACTAGGTTTGGAGTCATCTAGAAGGCCGACTGTTGGAACAATTCGCCCAATCTGGATCATCGCGAGCACAGAACTGAGATTCAGTGCTGACATCGCAAGTGATCAATGCATATAGTCAGAGCATCGCTGAAGAGACCACATAGCCCCGCGCTGGTGCTTAAAATCGGGCCATCGCGAATGGAATGTTCATCAGTTCCTTTCAGCGTGTTTATTAAGCCTATAACCACGATGAGGATGATAATTTAGGAAAAGTGGGTCAATTGGTAGCATAGGAGAGAATTTGTCTGTCGTAAGCATGTTTGACTTGGACACATGACACAGTGAGAAGACCGGGAGTGAAAGCGGTGATAAATTACTGTGTAACAATTTGCATGCATCTTGAACCTCAAGAGCATACAGGTTCTTGACCTGTGAACCAATCTGCTTCACCTGTCTAGTGATGA
>APFE031677772.1:0-16305 GCA_000404065.3 Pinus taeda | reverse complement strand
AACTGAACTTGACTAAGTTAAACTAAGTCAACTGATCCTCTCAATATAGAACTCATCCTTAATTCCTCAAGCAGTGGAACAAATCAAGGACACATTCCCCAATCAGTGGATAAATTATTGCATGTTCTCACAAAGACTTCAAGTTTGCTTTTCCTTAACTAATTAACTCATGGAGAATTAATTAATTAATATTCCAAACCGCTGGTAAGACCAAATTCGAATTTACTTCCTATAGATAGACCAGGGACTGCTATAAATAGAAAGGGACCCAGAAATGCTATTTTTAGCAGTTTCACCTCTCACCCAAGGTGGTCAAAATGCTCATTGGTCAAACTGCTATTTTTAGCAGTTCTATTTTTAGCACTTCCTAAATTTAGCATTTCTTGTTGCACATTTTTCAACATCTAGTTTATTGAAATATCAAATTTATGTTTTGTGTATTTTGTGAATTTCGTCTCTACCTAATCAACATATTGGTACCAGAGCAAAGTTAAAGTTCAAAGGCGAAGCATGAAGCTTGAAGATTCATAAGAGGACCGACAATGATCATCAAACGAAAAACAAGCAATTTTTTTCTTTGAGAGGGAGTTTCTTTATGGAGAGAAAGGTGCGTCGATCCAATAGTGGAGTTCATACACAATCAAAATTTTTTTTGAAGGTAAGAAGTGTCGACATATAAAATTTTTCCAACATAAAGGATTTTGGAACATGTATTCCATTGTATATTCTAGAAGGGAGGAATTATGACCCATGGGATGTCAAGATGCAAATATTGTTGTGGGCTCATGACAATTCGGATGTGGTCAACAATGGATACGCTGTACCAACAGATGATGCAACAGAGCATGCCCTGAATCGAGCACATAGGGATTTGTTAAACATAAACATAAAGAAGGATGCACATGAAATTGCATTTTATTCAACATGTAGTGAAAGAAGTCATATTTTAGAAGATAATGTTCGTGACAATGCCAAAGGAAGCATGGGATGTGTTGGCCACAAGTTTTCAAAGTATGGCCAAAGTTAATATTGTTAAGTTGCAAAATACTAGGAAGAATTTGAAACATTGCAAATGAAATATTTTTAGAATATAGATTCATTCATGAATACAGTTATGACTCTTGCAAATCAGTTGAAAATTTATGGTGATGAGATCTAACAATGGTTGAAAAGGTTCTTAGATCCTTGTCTACTAAGTTTGATGATGTAGTAACAACTATTGAGGAAGCCAAGGATTTGACTGTTGGGTGTGTGTTATATTCTTTCCACGACTAATCACACGTGCAAGGGGGCGATAGTCCCCCCTGTTCATTGTGACGGGCGCAACAGAGGGGTCACAGGGGGGGCAACAACCCCCTTGTCGGGGAGTTTACACGGGGTTGGTAGCCCCCCTCTACGTGGTCTGGGGTAGCGCCCCGAGATTTTTTTTTTTTCCTATATATATGCGGACCCAAAGATGGTGAGCGGACCTACCCATAGTTTTGTGCATGGGTTTTGCACATGGTTTTGGGCATGATGGTTTTTTGTCCATGGTATTTTGTAGATCCAGTCAAAGGAACTACGATAATTATGTTCTAATCCAGGGTTAATGGATTGGTGTTTATGAATGCTTCGACATGTATATTTATGTATTGTAACATTGAAATGAACACAATGAAAAATAAATCTGGTACTTACCTAAAGATAAAAATCTCATTGGAGTGAAATGGATTTATAAGACCATGTTGAATGAAACAGGAGAAGTTGATAAGTATGAAGAAACACTTGTGGAAAAAGGATTCTCATTAGGGGAGTTTTGAGGTCTAAAATGGGCCACCTAAGGAAATTATAAAATAATAATGGAAATAATAAAATAAGATTAGAGTACATCATAAAATTTTAAGGGGAAAAAAGAAAGAAATGTTTTTCAACTCATATTTTTAACTTATCTCCCTATGGGTTTACTCAAATTTCGAGTGGAAACACTTGTTGGATGAAGAATCTAATTCCTCATCCAAGGAGTACCCATGTTGCATACTTTCGATGGAGCCTGCTACATGAAAAATGAGAAATACATGAAAAACGTGATTGCGTGATTGCATCCAACGAGTACTCATGCTCGAAATTTGAGTAAAACCTTAGGGAGATAAGTTGAATGTTTATAGTGATTACATCATAGAGATATGAAAATATAGTTTTAGAGCTTGGTGAGAACAAGGAAAAGTTTTTTTATCTACCTACAAAATTTTTAATATATTTCCTTCAAACAAAATAAATTAGTTTCAACTCTATTCCACTTGTAGATACACTAAAACTAGTCTAACAAAAAGCACAATTTACTCAACATATTAATTCAGTTTTTTTAGTATTTTGAAGAAATCTCCTCTTTATTGATCCTGGTTTTGGACGAGTCCCCATTAATGTTCAAGAATGTTTAGAAGATGTTCCTATTTAATCAATGAATCTTGGAGTTTTCTGGGAGTTGGAATTTCCTTCTTTGCAATCTTTCCTACCTCTTGTCAAAGGGGGGGAGGGACCTGGATTTTTCTTTAACACTTCTGAAAAGGATGGAGAGCACACAATACCTTCTTCAACCTTCTTTGCAAATGCAAAATCACTTTCCATTTTTCTCTCTTTTTAAAAAAATGGCTTCTTTTTTCTGCCCCCAATTCCTTGTCTTGGGCTTGTTTAGGGATAGTCTAAAAGACATTTTCCAATGACCTTTGAGAACCTAATTATTTATCCTTCTCTGCACGTGAACTTCTAACCTCTTTTTTGTGTGGAAACTTGATTTCTTATGTGTTTTTTTTGGATTTCCTTTTCACTCTTTGATTTTTTATTTGTAAATGTTGAAAATGCACATGAAAATCTAGTTTTGACTTTACCTTGGTCAAACTAGATTAAAATTCGAATTTCTATTTCAGCAGAATAATTGGAGGTAGTTAAATGAGGTGACATGGCACTTTTCACTCAGTTAACTCAGTAAATTAGAATTAGGGAAGCTTAAGTTCAATTCTACATGATTGATTTCTAATTTGTAGCAATCTATTTCAGTTAATTTGAGTTATTGTCAGTTTAACTAGTTCTAACCGTCAGAAGAACTAGTGGAGGTCAATTTGTGGAAGTGGAACTTCAACCACACTTAGTGATCAACCAATTAACTGATCAATCAACCCAAAATAATTGTTGCATGCAGAGAATTCGAGTTACCTAGTTGAGATGGAGATTCCAAGGCAGTCTACTATCAGTTGTAGCATATTCCAATGTGTACATGTGGTGTATGCAGCTAGAGAATGACATAAGGAAATTGCACAATTCTAGAGTGTGAAATTCCTAAAAAATAGGGGCAATTTCCCAAGGGAACAATGCAAGGAATTAGGAGTTTGGAGGGCTTGAAAATTGGCTAAATGTTGGCCAGGTTCAGTTAGTCAGGCAAAGGGATAGAGTATACACTTGCAAGGTGTGCTCAATCTTGAGAAAACATTGTATTTCTTCTCCATTATCTGATTAATTCCATATAGATAGTAAGGGGTCTTGAGAAGTTTCTTTCCCCTAGATATATCTCTGTGCATGTGTGATGTTTCCTTTTGCATGTATATGATTCTTGTTTGAGATGGTGAATTAACTTCCGCATATTAGTAAAGTAGCTTCAAGTCTTGTGATTTAGGAAATTTCTTGAGTAGTATTGAATTTACACATTAATTTCTATATGGTATGAGAGCTGAAATCACTGTAGAGCAGAGATTTCGAAGTTATCATTGCAAGAGGTTCGAATTTGCAAATCATGGTTGCAAGTTTTCTTCAGGACTGCGAAGACGACTTTCAATGGACTAAGGCTGGAGTATGCCCTTGAGGGAAGCTCAAATTATGTTGCATGGAAGGACCACATGGAGGCTGTACTGGAGGATAACAGGTTGAAGAAATTCATTGATAATGACATTATGAAACTAGCAACATCTGATGCAAAGGATCTAGCAGAATGGAAGAAGTGTGTTGCTAAGGCAAGGAGGATCATATTGGAGGGTGTACGAGACCATATTGTCTCCAATATCCATGGGAAAGAGACTCCATATGCAATGTGGCAATCACTAACATATTTGTTCCAGAATAGTAGTGACCAAAGGAAATTGGCACTCAAGGACAAACTTTGAAATATCAATATGCAAAGGAATGAGACCATTCCATAGTACTTGAGCAGGTACACACAATGTCATTATGAACTTGGTCAAGTTGGTGTCACTGTAGCAGAGGATGATTTGGTGAGCCAATCCCTTCTAGGCCTTCCCAAGAGTTGGCACAACTACCAAGATTTAGTGAACGAGAGGGAGAAACTACCAAATTGGGAATGCTTGTGGTTCGATTTGTTATAGGAGGAGATAAGGTGAAATACTAGAGATGAGACTTCATCGAAGGGAGAGGATGAGGAGAACTATGCCTTGGCTAGAAAGGCAAAGAAAGGGAAAGGGAAGAAATCCGAATCCAAAGCAGAATCTAGTCAAGGGGGCAAGAAGAAAGACTTCTACAGAATCAAGTGCTTTCACTGTCATGAATTCAGGCACTATGCAACGAAGTGTCCACACAAGAAGGCAAGCTAGAAGATCGTATGAAGAGAAACATGTGAAGCCTTGGCTTCACAATTCAAGATTGATTTTACTCTCATTACATGCATATCCAACACAATGATGGGAAGTGTCTGGTATCTCGATAGTGGTGCCTCATTCCATAGGACGAGGAATAGATATTTTTTTTCAGTGATTTGGAGGAGAAGGATCTCCAGAGTCACATCGATATGAGAGATGATGGGAGGTACAACATGACCAGGATTGGTAAAATCACCTTTCAGAGGCAGCTAGGCTCCTGTCTCAGGCTTAAGGATGTGATGTTTGTTTCAGGTCTAGAGAAGAATCTTGTCTCCATTGCAGTTTGGGAAGACTGTGGTTACGATGTGATCTTCAACAAAGGAAATGAATTCTTGAGACACATAGCCACGGGACATGTGAAGCAGATTGGGGTTCATGTGAAGAACCTCTACAAGCTAGATGTGGAGGATTGTGCTGCATTGAGCACAAAGGCGGAGAATGTGCAAAATTGCATGTTGGCGAACTTTGGCATAGAAGACTTGGCCATTTTCATAATGGTGTTTTGAAGATCATGCAACAGATTGCCACAGGTCTCCCCCAAGGAGCACTATAGTAGCAGGACACATGCAAAGGGTGTACCTTAGGGAAGTACACAAAAACCACTTTCCATGATCAGGACAAAAAAGCACATGTAGTCCTTGAAAGGATCCACTTTGATGTTTTTGGACCTTTCTAGATAGCCTCCACTACTAGGCACACGTATTTTTTCATCTTTATTGATGACTATTCATAGAAGTGCTAGATATTCTTCATGCGGAAGAAGAATGAGACTTTCTCCAAGTTCTTAAAGTTCAAGGCATTGGTGGAGAAAGAAACCAACAAAAAGGTGAAGGTTCTCAGGAGCAACAATAGAGGTGAGTATGTGTCGAATGAGTTTAAAAATTTCTATGCAAAAGAAGGCATTCGATGAGAGTTGATGACACCCTACAACCTACAACATAATGGGGTAAATGAGAGGAAGAACCGAAGAATTGTGGGAGCAACACGGGAGATGTTGCATGACCAAAGCCTACCTCTGCACTTATGGGCTGAAGCATGCAACACAATGGTCTATTTGCAGAACAAGAGTCCTCATCGGATGCTTGACATGATCACATTGGAGGATGATTTCTCTTGGAGGAAGCCAGATGTGTCACACTTTAGGATATTTAGAGCCTTTTTCTATTTCCATCTCTCCAAATAATCAAGGAAGAATCTACAATCAACAATAGAGTTGGGGGTATTTGTGGGTTACAAAAAAACTCCCCACAGCTACCGTGTATTTACCATCCCTCAGAATGACATTTGTGTGACAGGATGTCAAATTTGATGAAGAAAAATCCATTCGGTGCTTTCTTGAGAGGGCACTTTAGATCCCACCATAGGATGAGCTTTTAGCTCCAAAGGAGGAGCCTTGAGTTGTTGTGGAGAAACCACAATTTCAGGAGTAGAGAGTGGAGACTACCACTCAAGTAGAATCATCCAAAGAAGGAAGGAAGAGAACTAGAGAAGCTAAGAGACTTGTATAGGATGTGAGGGAGAATGTGGGTACTCCTTCAAATCAACGTAGGTAGAGAAGGTCACAAGATCGATACACTAGCTACATGGCTCTTATGACTAAGCTAGTAGAGACTGAGCCATTCTATTTCGAGGAAGCAATAGAGAAAAAAGTATGGGTTGATGAAATGGTAGAGGAGTACGAATCCATTGTGAATAACAATGTTTGGGAGGTGGTCCCAAGACCAAAAAACAAATCAGTTGTGGGTTTGAGATGGATCTTCAAGGTGAAGCATGCAACAGACATAAGCATAGAAAAGTACTAGGTTAGATTTGTGGCTAAGGGGTACTCTCAGGTTGAGGAGATTGACTATGAGGGGACCTTTTCTCATGTATCAAGGTACTCATCCGTCATACCAATCCTTTCTTTGATTGGGCAGATGGGGTGGAAGATCCACCAGATGGATGTGAAAACAACATTCCTCAATGGATTTATTGAGGAGGAGGTGTATATCGAGCAACTAGAAGGCTTCAAGGTTTTTTATAGAGAGTCTCATGTGTGTAGACTCAAGCAAGAATTATATGGTTTCAAGCAAGAAACCCGTGCTTGGTACACCATGATTGTAGCTAAATCACCAGTTTGGGATTCACCAAAAGTGAAGCAGATGCAAACCTCTATCATATTTTGGTAGCAGGTAAATTTTTAATTATTGTTTTATATGTTGATGACTTGATCCTTATTGGTGATGAGTAGCTGATCAGATCTTTCAAGGAGGACCTTGCAAGAGAGTCCGAGATGAAGGACATGGGCCTCATGCACTACTTCCTTGGATTGGAAGTATGTCAAGGTGATGGGGAACTACTTGTCACTCAGGGAAAGTATGCAATGATATACTTCAGAGGTTCCGCATGGATAAGTGAAAACCCACGGAGACTCATCTAGCAACCAACTAGAGGAAAGAGGATGCCACTTCAGGTGAGGAAGTTGATGCAACTGTTTACCAGCAGTTGGTGGGTTTACTCATGTATCTTGTGAACACACAACTAGACATGTCTTATGCAATCAACCAACTTATTCAGGCCATGGTTAGGTCAACCAAAATATTTTGGAGGGTAGTTAAACATGTTCTATGGTACCTCAGAGGCACTAACCAATTTAGATTTTGGTACAAACAAATAAAGATAATGAAGCTGTGTGGCTTCGCTGATGTAGATTGGGCGGGAAGTCCATAAGAATGGAAGAGTATATTAGGTGGAATTTTCAGTGTTTGGTCCGCAATGATTTCTTGATATAGCAGTAAGCAAAGATCAGTGGCAATCAACTCAATGGAAGCAAAATACAAGGCTGCAAGTCAAGCAACATGTAAGGAAATCTGCATGAGAAAGATACTTGTTGGCTTGTTTGGTCAGATGATGTATCCTACTGTGATTTATTGTGATAATAAGAGTTGTATCAAACTCTCTGAGAATCCTACTTATCATGATCGATCCAAGCATATTGATATCTGATATCACCATCTACTAGATTGTGTGTAGAGGCATATTATGTTGTCACAATACATTCTGATAGAGGAACAAGATGAAGATATTTTGACAAAGGCCTTGTCAAGAGGGAAGTTCGAGTTCCACAGGTGCAGGATAGGGGTGGTTGATAATCCCTTTCTTGCTGAGAGGGAGTGTTGAAAATGCAGCAATAAAATCTAGTTTTGACTTTGCGTTGGTCAAACTAGATTGAAATTTGAATTTCTATTTCAGTAGAATACTTGGAGGTAGTTAATTGAGGTGACATAGAACTTGTCACTCAGTTAACTCAATAAATTCAAGTTGGGGAAGATTTGGTTTAGTTCTACATGATTGATTGCTAACTTGTAACAATCTATTTCAATTCATATGAGTCATTGTCAATTTAACTAGTTCTAACTGTCAGAAGAACTAATGGAGGTCAAGTTGTGGAAGTAAAACTTCAACCACACTCAGTGATCGATGAGTTAACTGATCAATCAACCCAAAATAATTGTTTCATGCAGAGAATTCGATTTACCTAGTTGAGATGGATATTCCAAGGCAATGTACTATCAATTGTAGCATATTCCAATGCGTATAGGTGGTGCATGCAGTCAGAGAATGACCTAAGGCAATTGCGTAATTCCAGAGTGTGAAATTCCTAAAAAATAGGGGAAATTTCCCGAGTGAAGAGTGCAAGGAAATAGGAGCTTGGAAGGATTTAAAATTTGCTAAGTGTTGGTCACGTTCAGTGAGCCAGGCAGAGGGGTTGTTTCTAGATCAAGCCATCAGATCTAGGGAGTTCCCTTTTGTTCGCAGAAGAGAATTTTCCACATAACACTCCCATTGTAATATGGTCTACCACATTCTTGATCCAAACCATTTAGCCACAAAGTTGTCCCCTTGAATTCAAAACTACTATGATACCAAAATTAGGTTTTAAACTTATACAATTCATTTCTACAAATTGATTCTTCAATAAAACATAAAATATGCAATAACAAACACACACATTAACACATAGATTTTATTTTGGAAACCCAAAACTGAGAAAATTAGCAATATTTTTCATTATATTATCTTTACAATGTTATAATAAAATATGTATATGTCGTAGCAATCATAAACCCTGAATCCGTTAACCCTTGATTAGAATACAACCATATCTCCTTTGATTAGATCTACAAAACCATGGGAAAAACCACCATGTGCCCAAAGACTGCTAAAATAAAAAAAGCATGTGTTCAAAACCACCAAAAACACCTATGACCCCCCTATGCATGTGGTGCATATAAATCACAAATGGGGTTAGTCGCGCAAATATATAACACATACCCAACACTTGGAGGGGTGTAATAAGGAACATAAACATTAAACAGAAGAGTTGCTATAGGTGTAGAAGGGTGTATTACAAGAGTATAAAGGGCTACCACCCAAGAGGGAAGTGGAGCACGAGATCCATCTGTTTCCAAAATATCTATTTCCAAACATTGGGTTGTATAGTTCGTTATAGAGGAAAATGCAGTGAATAAGTAGCTGGAGCTACTACTAGAACGCGGTGTCATTCAACTAAGTGACTCACCATGTGGGTCACTCATCATCTTTATGCCAAAGAAGGACGGGACATGGTGTATGTGTATTTATCATAGGGAATTAAACAAAATTACTGTCAAGAACAGATAACCCCTACCTAGGATAGATGATCTATTGGATTAGTTGCAATAGGCCAAATACTTCACCAAGCTATACTCAAAGTAAGGATATTACAAGGTTCGAGTTAGAGAAGAAGGCACTTGGAAGACCACCTTCAAAAATAGGAAAGTTTTGTATGAGTAGTTAGTCATGTTGTTTGGACTATGTAATGAATCAACTATGTTTATGAGGTTAATGAATGATATACTACACCATTTTATAGATTCATCTGTGATCATTTATTTGATTGATATACTAGTATACAATGCTACCTAGGAGGATCACATCTCACATTTGATCTAGGTGTTAGGGACATTAAAGAAGCACCAACTATTGGTGAATATTAAGAAGTGTGAGTTTTGACAACAATCTTTAGTGTATTTGGGGTATGCAATAGTTGGAGGAGAATTGAAGATAGATATTGGAATGATGGAGGCCATCATGAAGTGGATGATTCCTACTATTTTTTTGAGGTTAGGAGTTTTGTTCAGGTATAATAATACCTAAATAAATTCATAACCTCATTTTCAGTGGTTCTAACACCACTCTATGCCATAATAGTAAGTGGAAATAATTTCCAATGAGGAAAGGGTTAGCAGAGGGCCTTTGAGGAGTTAAAGAAGAAGATCAATCAAGCATCAATTTTGAAATTACAAAACTTGCAAAGACTATTTGAAACAAATACATATGTGAGTGGGTATGCTATGGGAGTAGTCTTGATGTATGGAGGAAGGCTTGTATGCTACCATTATAAAGTATTTCATAGGGTTATTCTTAACTACCCTACCTATGATAGGGAACTCTATGCCTTGGTGTAAGCAACAAATAAGTGAAAAAATGATTTTATGGGAAAGGGGACAATAATCCACACATATCACTAGCCACTATAGTACTTGTAGGCCCAAAGTAAGCTATACTAGACTAGGAATTACAACTGGATGGGGTTTTTATACCAGTTTCATTAAGAAATCAAGTACTACAAGGGAACCATAAACAAGTTGGATGACATGCTTTCAAGGCCAACCAAATCAAATATAATATATTTAGGAACTCTTATGAACATGAAGCCTTTCACCCATGATGCATGCAAAGAGACATAGACAAAGATTGAGGTTTTTAAGTAGGTTTTTTGGCAGTTGCAAAGTTAGAGTCATGTGAAAAATGGTGTCACTATAGTTTATTTCTATCTCCATAATGGGCTACTCTACAATTTAGATAAGTTATGTGTTCCTGAAGGTGAGTGACTGTAGTTGATCATAGAGGCTCACACCTCCAAGGTTGTAGGGTATTTTGGTGTGAGAAGATAGTTTCCAACTTTCATAGATATGTGTATTGGCACAGGATGCAACAAGCGACAGTTAGTTTCATAAAAGGATGCATGATTTGTTGTACCAACAAGCCTAATACCTGGAAATAGGATCCATATCATCCCTTTTCTATACCCACTCTTTCTTGGGAAAATATTCCCTGGATTTTGTGAGAGGTTTACCAACAAATAAAAAGGGACATGACTGTCTGTTTGTGGTAGCTGATAGCTTCAACAATATGCGTGTTCTAATGCTCTCTAAAAATACCATCAGTGGGAAATAAGTAATGAAATTTCTATTTGGAGATTTTTGGGTGAAATTTGGGATACCAAGGAGATTCATTTCAGATAGGGAAAACATATTTCTCAGTGCATTGTGGACTACATTATCAGAGAATATGGAAACACATTTGAAGATGTATACAACATTCCATCCATAGATATATACGAAAATAATAGTCAATAGGACTTTGATGCAACTTTTTAGGGATCATAATAAGAAACATCCAAATATTTGGGGTGAAAATATGGTATATATACAACATTATTATAATAGAGTAGTACATACTTCTTTTGGTAAGTTCCCATTTGAAACTTGCTTTTGGTATTTTCCACCTTCACCTTGTGGATATTTTATATGGTAAGCAATGATGAGTGAGGCAGTGTAACACACCTCCTATCGTATTTACCCACTTTCACCAGCTTGCCCAGGGTAAACATGAGATGAGGGGCTACTATGACATGAATCAACCTCCTAGATGACCTTAAGGAAATGGAGCTGACAAAACAAGACCTTACTGACTTCCCTCAGGTGTTACATGACCCCCAACAACCAACCAACCATTCCAGGTGTCCAACCTCTCAGATAACTTTCTTTTTCAGTGAACTAGACCCCTAGTCTCTCCCATTATAGGGCCTCTAAGCGATTGTAACCCTCCAGTCTCTCACACAAGACTGCTTCCCAGTGACTGTAGTCTCTTTCAGGAAATTCTATGCTAGTGACTATGAGATTTAAGCTACTTTTCCAGGGTTAGGATCTAGACCCCCACCCAAAACTTAATGAAACTTCCAGAGATGATAAATAACAAAGAGACAAATCCTCTAACACAAAACTTACTCAAGGACTTTACCTAACCTGGTCTAATCATGACATTCATTCCTCATACACATAATGAACATGTAACCTACATGTCATGAATGCATATCTAAATGTAGAGATCTGAAACTTATCTGAGGTTTACCAAGAAGGATGAATGAACTCTCACAATAGCTGCAATAATACCAATTAGGTCATACATTAATTAACCAGTCATTTATTAATTAAAAGGTGATAAGAGCCACACTTAAAACTGTCATAAAACCATGCTTATAACCAACATATAACCAGATAATCAACCATAATATAACAATCATTAAAGCTACATAATAACAAGTACATATACTCATAAAGATAAGAGGAACTTAGCTCTTATTAAATGTATGCAAAATCCAACTAAGTCAGGGACTTCCACGTACCCCCCGACCATAGATTGGGGTGAACCAAATATTTATTTCATCCAATCACCCCCAAGGCATATTCCAAGCATGAATGTGGGATCTCATGGGATAAACCAATCCATAAACGAATAGGGGAATACAAAGGTTAAACCACCTCTACCCTCACACTACTGTGATCTTACCTAAACTAGTCCTGATATTACAAAACTAAACCGAGCTTGGTGCCTCATAATTCCTTCACCATCCCTTGAGGAATTTTCCTATCTCCACCCACCTGTTGAGGGCTTCCCAGAGAAAACCATCTCCACCCCAAAACCCTGGGATTCATTTATGACAACCTCACCTAGATCCAAATATTTTGGCAATATGAAGCTCAACCAAGAATGAATCCCATCACACCATGGTTATCTAGAAGTGGAAAATCAAGGCTAAAACCACTGTCGAAACCTAACAAAACCCATGCCAATGTCAACATACGAACCAAATACACACTTGCATATACAATGGATGCAAAAACTAGCCAAGAAATCATACATAGCTTGATCCAAAATTTCCTTCCTTGATCTTTGCTTTCCTTGTCCTTCCTTTGCTTGATTGATTGCCTTCTCCTCTTGGTGCTCTTCTCCTCTCCTAGAATAATTCCAAAACTAAACTGACAAAAGGCCCCAAACTGATGTTGTGATGTCTTTTTATTGTTGATGCCTCTAATTTCTTCATTTTCCATTACTTTTCCTGCAATTTTCCTCTCATGCAAATCAATGACTCTTCACCTTCCTTTTCTCCCATTTTCCTTTATTTTCAGAAAATAAATGACAATAATGCCTTTTTTCCTTTTCAAAGCCTTTTCCATTTCCTTTGCCAATTTCCCTTAGCCATAATAAACAAAAAGTGATGCCCACTAGGATGTTTTGCCCAAAATTCAACTTGGAATACATGTCACATTACCTTGGTCTTATTTTGCCTTTATTAACTTTATCACATGAACTTGTAACCTGAGGATGTTACAGATCCCTCCCCCTTAGGGGAATACTTTACTCAGTTTTCAAAGACGCCTACAACTAGAAAATCCGCTGAAAAGAAAAACATATTTCCCATGGAGCTTTATAACCCAACTCATTGCAGTATTTATAATGAACAACCTGCTAAAAAAAACCCATAATGAAAAACATGACAACCATACCACTTACTAGAGCTTTATAACACAACTCATTACAATATTTACAATAACAACCATACATAAATATGTACATATACCAAAACTACTTTGCCTCAAGCAACGAACAATGACAGATACATAACCCGCATATGATCAACCATCTCCCATGTAGCTTCATCGGTCCCAAAGTGCTTCCACTGCACTTTAACTTGCTCGATTCCAGAGCATGAGCATCTTTCACTATATTATGAACTAAGGTTCCAACTGGAATTCTCCTTATGGATCCACCTACAACAAAAACCAATTAATAACATGATGAACATTATTTACATATCTTTTAAGCAATGAAACATGGAAAACATCATGGAATTTCACTGTCGGAGGTAGTGCAAGTCTGTAGGCCATTGGTCCAATCCTCTCAAGGATCTTGAAAGGCCTACAAACCGAGGTTCCAACTTCACACATGACCTAATCCTCAAGGAGCTCTTCTTGGGCTTGATGTGAAAGTACACATGCTCACCAATCTGATACTCCTTAAATGCCCTGTGGTGGTCTACTTAAATCTTTTGCCTATCATGTGTTACCTTTAGATTATTCTTTATAACCTACATTTCCTACTCCATCTCTGCCAACATGTCGGGTCCTATAAGTACCCTATTCACTGGATCACTCCAACTGATGGGAGTATTACAATTCCACCCATACAACAGCTCAAACAGATTCATCCCCAGTGACTCCTGATATCCATCGTTGTAAGAAAACTCAACCAGTGGGAGATACTCCTCCCACTTCCACTACTGATGTATGCCATACATCCTT
The DNA here is from genome assembly GCA_000404065.3 of Pinus taeda. Taxonomy (NCBI): domain Eukaryota; kingdom Viridiplantae; phylum Streptophyta; class Pinopsida; order Pinales; family Pinaceae; genus Pinus; species Pinus taeda. The sequence continues at coordinate 2,237 of APFE031677772.1, read as the reverse complement.
AGCATATCCTCTAGAATCCTTTTGACCCTCTCTCTTTGTCCATATGTCTGTGGATGATAAGATGTACTGAAGGCCAATTCTGTACCCAAACCTACAAATAATTCCTTCCAAAACTTGGAGGTGAACTTAGCATCTATATATGACACAATATTCTTCTAAACACCATAAATATCACAATATCTATGATGAATACCTGTGAAACATCACTACACGGATAAGCAGACTTCACTGGAATGAAGTGAGCTAACTTGCCCAGCCTTTCAACCACAACCATGATGGAATCATGTTGCTTAGATGTCCTTGGAAAACCTATAATGAAATACATGAAAATGACCTCCCATTTCCATTTCGGAATTAGAATAGGCTGTAACAAACCAGATGGGCCATTACACTCAATTTTCACTTACTGACAATCCAAGCATCTAATAATAGACTTCACCACTTCCTTCTTAATATTTTTCCAATAGTAGAACTTCTTTACCACTATCATTGTCTTCTGATATCCTAGGCGACCTGAGTATGACTTGACATGAAACTCCCTCAAGATAAGCTTCTTGAGCTCACTGTCATTTGAAACATAGATCCTGTCCCTGAATTTGACCAAGCCATCTGCTGTGAGATGATAGTCCACATCCTATTCACCTGTACCCTGTTGTAACCTATGCTTAACCTATTGGTACTTGTCATCCTTCTGTCTTGCCTATAAGATCCGTTCCTATAAATCTAACCCATATGAACTCATAGCTGTTATGTGATTTACCTGTACTCTTCTACTAAGAGCATATGCAACCCTGTTCTCCTTTCCTTAATGCATTTTATCTCGAAGTCGAACTCACTAAGGGTAGCCAACCATCTAGTTTAAAATAGTTACCTCAACCCACTGTGATCACTCATCAATACGAACCTCTAGCCAAGAAGATATTGCCTTCACATCTTTAATGCATGAATGATCATTACCAACTCAAGGTCACGTGTCACATAATTCTGCTCATGCTCATTTAGTTTATGTGACTCATATCAAACCACCTATCCCTCATACATCAAGACTCCACCAAGTCCTCTCCTGCAAGCTTTGTGCACACATAAACTCTTTATCTAGATATGCAATCTTTAACACTGGAGCATTTTTCAACAACTGCTTCAACTGCTCAAAAATTGCTGCACATTCTTCGGTCCATTCAAATTTATTTCCTTTTCGGTGCAATGATGTAATAGGATATGAAATCCGTAAGACATTTTCAATGAACCTCCTATAACAACCTACTAACCTCATGAATGATGTGACCCATCCACATTCTTATGAGCTGCCCATTCCATGATATCCCTTATCTTTTCTGGGTCCACTGCTATGCCTTCCTTGGAAACAACATGTCCTAAGTAATGTACCTCTGTCTGAAAGAAGCTGCACTTACTAAGATTGGTATACAACTAATTCTCTCTTAGCAAAGTCAACTTTGCTGCTAGGCGTTTGACATTATCTTCCTAATTATTAGAATATATCGATATATCATCAATGAATACAATAACAAACTTGTCTATATAAGGATGCAACATGCTATTCATCAAGCACATAAAAGTAGCGAGATAATTAGTTAAACCAAAAGGAAATACAACAAAATCATAATACCCATACCTGGTTTGAAAAGCATTCTTGTAGATGTCCTCTTCTTTAATGCATACCTGATGGTATCCAAACCTTAAATCAATCTTTGAGAGCACTACTCCCTTCAACTAGTCAAACAAGTCATCAATCCTCGACAATTGATACCTGTTCTTGATGGTTACCTTGTTCAATTTCCTGTAGTCAATGCATAACCTGAGAGTACCATCCTTCTTCACAAATAACACTGGTGCACCCCAAGGGGATACACTTGGCCTAATGTATCCCTTATCAATCATTTCCTTCAACTACAACTTCAATTCTACCAACTTTGGAGTGCTCATCCTGTAAGGTGACTTCGATGTTGGTGCCACCCCTGGTACCAACTCAATAGAAAATTACATTTCCATGTAAGGAGGTAAATTTGAAACTTCTACTAGAAACACATCTTGAAACTGCTATAATACATGGTAACTCTTGAAGATTTCTGCATCCTCAAAATCCTTACCCTTGTCATAGGAAATATGGAACACAAACAGTGTTATGAAACCAGCTCAAGAAAAGATAGAAAAGATAGATCAACGCCTTAGAATTCAGCCTCTTCGAGGGGGAAACCTACTTTACATTACATAAATGA
>APFE031677763.1:0-25527 GCA_000404065.3 Pinus taeda | reverse complement strand
GATTGTAAGTTACAAAATGTACAACGGTAAAGAAACACACTTTACCTAACGCTAACCTAACTCTATACTAGACCAAGTTGAACTTAACTATTCCTATGTGTCGGAATATCCTAACAAAAACTTGTAAATTAAGGGGGTATCATTTTAGTGTTCCAATGCAAGCTAAATGGTGAAGAATTGGGATTTGAGATTTGGATTAACCACCTCCATAGCAAGATTGATGAGATTTGGATTTACCACCTCTATAGTAAGATTGATGATCACCAAAGTATAACTCTATTATTGAATGATCTATTTCTATTGATAAAAGAATTTCATTTATGCTTTTGGAAGTGATGCGTCTTCCAGGGGATAATGTCTCAAAAGTGCTATGTTTTCTTGGAGAATTGTGGTTTGACTTTATGTAAAGATCTTGTCAGGCAAAATTAAAAGAGATGGATTTGCTTTCTTATTTTACTTTTTCCAAAGACCGAAATGAAAATAAAATCTAGAAAGAACAAATGCCACAAATATCTAAAAACTCCTAACAAAAAAGAGCAAATCACTTTTGACAACAATGAAATCTTCTTTTGTTACCGAGTGATTCAGAATGAAAGGATAAAATTGAATATTAACTTAAAATTCATAACCTAAAATATTGCAACTACATAAATGAACACCTTCTCTTTATAGTCGAAAACTAATAATAATTGGAAATAGTTTTCTTGCATATATCTTCCCTTGTTTTATTACATTATCTAACTACTTATTAATTATATATTATTATGCTACCCGGATGCGGGTGTTAATGGTCGCATTTAAGATGAGAAGAAGTCCACGCGCTGAGGACATGGTGCCACGCTACAGACAGGTGGTTGCCATGAGCTCCGGGTTGGTTTCTTCCCCAAAGGAATTAACGCGCATTAATGGCGCTTCAATGCAGGGGTCTTCCCAAGGTTCTGGTACCAGATATCTTGTCATGGCGGAAACATTCCTTTGGTTATGTTTGCAGTTTGGTTTTCGTTCTGGAGAACTCGTAGTTTAGGTGAGCGTGGAAGAGGGAAGCTCTGAGGGTAGAATACCCACCCTCGAGTCTTTCCCCTGCTCCATTCACGTAGTGTGTGCTCACTCGCTTAAGGTGCATTTGTCGGTGGTAGTCGGGTTGTAGAGCCACCGAGGTAATATTTCCTGTGACATTCTTTCTGTTCGATGAAGGAACCAGGCTGTTAAGTTTCACACTGGGAACAGTATGGCTCCGCGCGCTGGGTATCGTAGGCCTCGCAGGGGAGGTAATTCTGGGCAGAGCGGTACCAGAGACAGTGGCCAATCAAGCCCGAGGCGTATCACTCCTCTGGCCTGTGCTTCGCCACCCTCTGGTGATTCGGCGTCCTCTGAGTCTGATTTGAGCAATGAAGTGCAAACTGCAACCCTTTATTACCGCCGCAAGAGGGACAAACCTGTGGTTAAAGCCATGATAACAGTAATTTTTGCTGAGGAGGATGAGGCGGAGGGAAGTTGGAAGGCTGAAATGGGAGGAAAGACGCCTCCCTCCTCGGACAATACTTCCAAGATAAAAGACAGCTCCTATAGCCCAGAACTACAGAGCAAGATGGACGAGGAAAGCACCTATGGTTACTCAGCAGAGTAGGCAGAAGCCTTACAAGAAATCAGCAGCCTCAAAGGGAAAGAACCCGTGGTTATTCCAGAAGGTCCTCCAGAGGCTCACAAGGAAGCTCAAATCGACAGGCCTTCCTCTCCTCAGAGCAAGCCAAAGACTGAAGAGTCTGAAGACTCTTTTGATTACACTTTGTACCTCAAATTACCACCGGGTATAGAGCGTCTTGAAGAAATTCCGGTTGGCATGGAAGTTACCTGGGAACGGGACCCGGTTCGTGCAGCAGAAGACCGCAAGAAACGAGAGCTGGAACGAGAAGCTGAGGTGCGCAAGAAGCAGGGCAACTAATGGCAGGGGCGTCAAGGGTAAGCCTGATATCAGGCGAAAGTTGTATTTTCCTTTTTGCTAGTTTTGGTCTGGTGGCGCGAAGCAATTATGAAAATGCTGGTCACAAAAACTGTTTCTTGTAATGGGTCTCGGGGTCTGGGTTAATTTTCAGTTTCTTTGCATGTTAATGTCGGTCTATGTCTGTCTTAGTCAGTCTATGTCACAGCACAAATCATCTCTGCTGGTATTTTTTGGAATCTCCAGCTTGTATATGCAGACAATCCAGGTTGATGAAGCAAGCTTTGCCAGAGAGCTGAACACTCGCTCTCAGAGGTTCTCACCTCTTGTACATACTTTTTTGGTTTCTTTAATATAATTAGCGTAGCCTTTACCCAGCAAAAAAAAATTATATATTATTATGCTACAATATTATTCCTTAGATATTTGACATTCTCATTTTCCATTATCCATCTCTCATATTGTTTTTTTGACTACTACATTATATTTTACAAAACAAATTGTAAAATACAATGGTAATAAATATTATTTTGTTAAATTTATTGTAAAATACAACTATGATAAAAACTATTTTTTTATAATTACGTCAACATATTTATATCTTAAAACTTCAATTTTCTGGATTTCATCTTCTTACCTCATATTGAAATTAATTGTGCATACAGTTTTAGTCATATCTTAAAGTCATCAAATTTCCTATCTTTTAAAATTAACATTATTATTAACACATTTAACATATTTATATCTTAAAACTTATTTCAATTTTCTGGGTTTCATCTTCTTACCTCATATTGAAATTAATTGTGCATACAGTTTTAGTCCTATCTTAAAGTCATCAAATTTCCTATCTTTTAAAATTAACATTATTACTGACACATTTTAAAGACCAATTTTAACTTGTATTGATCATATTATTTTTTAAAAATAAAATATTAAAAATGCAACTTTTAATATTAGATTGTCTTAAACTTCTTTAGAATAACAAGTAATGAACGTGTCAATTCGCTGTTGCAAGAAATAATCATTTTCTCATAAATTATAATGAGTAATCGTGCTTAAAACCTTATAAGGACGAATACAAAACTTAATTGTCCTTAAAACTTTTACACGGCTGAATGGAAAACTAGGTTACAAAGAGAAATAAATATCATGCTATACATAGCAAGCTCTTGTACGCCACATTTCCAAAGACATATTTTAAGCAGCAAGCTCTTGTACGCCACCTTTCCAAGGACATATTTTAAGTAAAAATCAAAGTTATAAGATTAGGCAGGAATAAAATGCATGTCCCATGAATATCATGATGATGAAAGGAATTTCACACGTTTGGGATTTTTAATTTTTTTTTTCAAGTATTAATAGATTTCTAATAATGATGTTGTTTTTGATATTTTTCTTGTATAAGTAAGAGGATTATGTTCATTTTTTTTATATAAGTTGGAGGATTATGTCCAATATTTTGAGTGGACATTTTATTTATCTTTAGGACCAAATGAAGCTGAATAATTAGCAAAGAGTGTGACAGAATTATAAAAATGCAAGGGGAGGTAAAATGTGAACTTTAGATTTAAAGGATTAGTGAGGGTAAGTGAAAAGTAAAACTAAAAAGCTAAAAAATAATTAAAAATTTTAAAACATAAGATGTAAATAAATAAACAAATAGATGATAAAGATTAAAGGCCAAATTAAAACACTAGAAAGGAGGTAATAATTTATAAAATAAAGTGACAAGATTAGACATGAATAAAATGCATGTCCCATGAATATTACAATGATGAAAGGAGTTTCACATGTTTGGGGATTTTTTTTTTGTTTTTTTGAAGTATTATTATGATTTCTAATTGTAATGTTGTTTTTGGATATTTTTCTTATGTAAGTGGGAGGATTATATTCAACATTTTGGGTAGACACTCCACCCATCCTTAGGACCAAATGAAGCTGAATAATTTGAAAAGAGTGTGACAGGATTATAAAAATGCAAGGGGAGGTAAAATGTCAACTTTAGATTCAAAGGATTAGTGAGCAAAAGTGAAAGATCAAACCAAAAGACTAAAAAATAATTAAAGTTTTAAGACATAAGATATCAATAAATAAATAAATAGATGATAGAGATTGAAGGTCAAATTAAAAGACTAGAAAGGGGTATACTAATTGATAATTAAGGAACTTGCATCAAAATAATTAATAAATCATTAGAGTTGGGCATCTAACTTATAGACTAGGAAATAGGGTTAAAAATAATAAATTGTAAATAAAAATGATTGATGAAAGAATAATTCGGAAGAGAAAAGATGAATAAAATTAATAAAGATAATATTGATAAACAATTGAATAAACCAATAAAAATGAATATGAATAAAAAGATAATAAATTGCTAGCATAATAAATTTTGTTTTGGTTGAATTAAATAAAATAGCAATGAAATAAGAAAAAGGGGGAAAGGAGGTGGGGGAATGTGTTATATTAAATTAAATTGGGAAAAAGGGTTGAATAAACAAAGATTGGTTATTGTGGGAGGGGGGAAGGGGCGATGGTGGGGGTGCAGGTGGGGGGGGGGGTGTTGTAGGGGGTTAACGATTCAGGAGTTGGATGAGTGGCTTCTAAGAATTGCTTAATTTGTAGTCATCTTAGTAGTTAAAATTATTCAAGAACTTTTCGACTTCTAGAGCCTTACAAATTATTTGGGTGGAATAGAAGGGAGATAGAGTAAGTATTTTTGCCTGGTCAAAGCATATATAGTTCTTATATTTATATGAGTTTTCAACAAGATAAAATATTACAAATTGATTATGATTGGTATCAACTATGTGTCTTTTGGTTTTACCTCTCACCTAGTTATCTATTAATTCTTTATATGTAAGATTTATCCCTTAATTATTTATTATTATCCCCTTCCTAGTATTTTAGTTTGACCTTTAATCTCTATTATCTATTTCTTTATTTACATGTTATGTATTAAAATTTTTAATTATTTATTAGTCTTTTGGTTTGACCTTTCACCTTTTCCCAGTAATCCTTTGAATCTAATGTTCACCTTTACATCCTATTGCATCTTTATAATCCTGTCACACTCTTTTCTAATCATTCAACTTCATTTGGTCCTTAAGGGTGGGTGAAGTGTTCACCCGAAACGTTGGACATAATCCTCCCACTACACAATAAAAACATCCAACAACAACATTACTATTACGATGATGGACTGTGGAAACTTACACACTCTTATAATAATTTATTTTTGGTGATATAAATAATTTTTTGTTATAATATGTATACATATTTAATAGAAATGAGTATGGGTTTTCTATTAATAATGATTGGATAATGGGGAATATCCCTTACAATAACATTGTGATATTTAACCATATAGATGTTCATTTATCCATGCAAACAATATACCGACTCTAGATTTGCAATTCAAGCTTCTACAAAAAACAATTCTACTAAGAACATGACAAAATGACCTGACGATAAGGTGATATTTAAAATATAACATGAGACATTATAAAAACCAGAAAATTGACATTAATCCTATCCTTCAAATATGACCATTTCTAGGGGAGTTGGATCCCTGTAGATGACATCAATTTTTTTTCTCAGGAGTTGAGCTAGAGCCAATGCCTCCCATGCTAAATCGATCACTTCCAGAGATTATATTTTATATAGTTGAAACTAAAGCATTGAGAGAGAAAACATACTCATGTAAACCATTACTAGTATGATCCATATTTCTTATGTGATAGAGAAATTTAGCTTGTAAAATAAGTTGGAAGGACTGTCGTTGATTTTCGGCCATCTCATTATACCTCTGTCTAACTTCTAGTAAGGCTTTGGATGAATCCATAATCCTATTAAGAAGAATAGGGTGGTTGTACCATTCTAGGATAGATGGAGGCTCTGCCATTTCCAAATGGAGCCGTTGAGTGCAAACACATAAAACACTAATAAAGATGAGCTAATCTCCAAACTGAATAAGAAAATCAACCCATAGATACCTAATGAAGCCTAAGGAACCATTAAATAATTAATGCTAGAGCATCGACCCACTCCTAATAAGATTTTATTCCTAGAAGACAATAGAAGGGTCATCACAATAGCTTAAGAAAATGGACATGACTTTTCTAAGTCTTTATGTAAATTTCAATTAAAAATGTAATCCTCTAGAAGGTGATTAGCTGGATGCAACAAGATCTACTCTGTTACACTATTGTTAGGCTTTGTTTTTTTATATATGGGATGCTTGCGAAGTGTTGAGAGAGGTGGACATTACAACTGTAATATCAGACTAATTTTGTGTTAGGTTTCAGGTCTAAGAGGCTATATGTAAACTTTTAGTTTCAAATAAATATATAGAGGGTGTGTTTGGTCCATGAAATCCCACCACTATTTTGAGATGCCACCATTTGTTTTGTATCATGTCTGAATGTGTATTCGGTGTGTGAGAGACGTAAGAGTTATAGTCCAATTTGTGTGTGTTGAGGAAGTGAGGACTGATATTGGTCATTGATCACTGGAGAGATCAATGATATGAACCTTGGAGTATCAGACAAGCTCATAAAAAATAGAGGAGATGGGTAAATTTTTCATTCGGTGGATATTTTGGGAGCTATGATAATATCTAAGAGACGAGATCTCGTTATGAGGTAAATGGTTGAGTGATCAAAAAACCCTTTGTTAATTATGATTGTTTGTTACGTTTATCAAAGGGGCAAAGGGTCATTCGAGTAGCTATCAAAATGTATTTTCAAGGGTTGTGAATTTGTTCTTGGTTAAAGGTAGTAGGAGTTTGTGTGTTAAAGGTTTAGTGCCAAAATGAGGGTGGAACTCGTGAACAAGTTTGAGATCTTGATTTGGGGTGGGACCTATTTGGTATGGTAAACCCTTGTAGCCATCAGTGAATATGAAAGAGAAAATACAAGGGAGCGAGTATAATGCTTTGAGTCCCAATGGAACCACAAAGTAGGCCTAGATTTAGTCGGTCCAAGAAATAGGGTGCACCAATTTTTGTTTTTTCTAAGGTCTCAAGCTTGTTAGAATGTGAGGACCCTGTGCGTGGATTTTTTTTAGGGACTTGAGTGAATGTTACCTCAATATTAAAACTGGAAGTAAGAAATAAGGAGTTGGGTGAGTGGCTTCTAAGAATTGCTTAATTTGTAGTCATCTTAGTAGTTAAAATTATTCAAGAACTTTTCGATTTATAGAGCCTCAAATATTATTTGGGTGGAATAGAAGGGAGCAAGAGTAAGGATTTTTTCTTGGTTGAAGCATATATAGTTCTTATATTTATATGAGTGTTCAACAAGAGTAGATATTGCAAACTGATTATGATTGGTATCAACTATGTGTTCTTTCAAATGAGATTTTAACCAATCTATCTGTTTGGCCTATATAATAATTCTTGCATGATCAAGGAATTTTATAAACCAATGGTTCACTTTCCTCCCATCACACTAATCCCTCTCCTTCTCACTCTAACTCTATTCCTAACTAATTAATCTCTCCTTGTTCCTCTTAGAAAGGGCCTCCCCCATCACTTCCTTATTCTTCTCCTCCCCCCACCTTCCTTTAACCTTCATTCCAAAATGGTAAATCTTTCATCGGTGATCTTACCTCCCCCAACCATTATGTTTTTAGAAAACTATTTTAATTTGAACCTCGCTCCGAAGGGAATTCCTTTTAAAGACATATTGTGTGCAATTGAATCCACTATGCATAACATCCTTTATCACGAAGTAGAGGAGATCCTTTAAGAGTGCGGACAATTCTTAGGCATGCAAAACCTCCTTATCTGAACCTTTCCATTGAAGAATTTCATGCAATTTGTGATATCAATAATAACCTCGACATTTTTGTCTTAAAATAAGAGAAAGGTAATGTTGTATTCATGATGAATTCTTCAGATTATGAGGCTAAAATTATTAAGGTATTATCATTCTCAAGCTATATATTTCTTTCCAAAAACCCTATTAATTAAATTACCAGCATGGTAACTAAAGCTATAAAATCTTCCTTTCTTCCCCCACCTTCAAATTCAAAAGTGCCTTATCTCATTTCACCCTATTACACTTAGAATCTACAAGTAACCTAAAACTCATAAAAAAGGAATCCCCCTCATGGCCATTATGAGCACCATTTGTGCTCCTACTCATGCCCTCTCCAAATTTTTTACTAATAATATTCAACTGTTTATTGGACACTCCCCTTCTAAAATTAATTATTCAACCCATTTTATCCATCAAACCTCCCATCTTCACCTTGATCTTAATGAAATCCTAGTTACCTTCGATGTGGTATACCTTTTCACAAAAATCCTTGTTCCTAAAACCTTTTTGTGGATCCCGAAACCCTCAAACTCATCCACATTTTCATTACCTCCAACTTCTTTTCCTTTTGGGGCATGTGTTATGAGAAAAATGAAGGGTCCATAATGGGATCTTCTATATCCCTTGTGATCACTAACATCTTCATGGAACATTTTGAAATTAAAGCCATCGACCCTTGGCCCTTGAAGACCAAATGTTGGAAATGATTTGTGGATTTTACATTTGTTATTTGGCCCCATGGATTTCCTACCCTTAATGAATTACTTAATCACCTTAATAGCTTATCCCCTCACATACAATTTACCATGGAATTAGAAGAGAAATCTTCATTGCTATTTCTAGATGTGCTATTATCATATGTCTTGATGGTTCTCTTTCTCATCAAGTATATTAAAAAAACATCCACACTAATAGGTACCTCTATCCATAATCCCATCACCACCTGGATCAAAAAATTTCTATCCTAAAGAACCTCATTTTTAGGTCTATTCACATATTTGATCCTTAGTTCCTTGCCACACAAAAATATCACCTCTTTAAAGCACTTGATAATAATGGGTATTCATTTTCCCAAATTAGAAAGGCCTTCGTAATAGCTCGATTTCCATCCTCCAAGCAACTACCCACCCTCCCCCCTCGAGCTATGGTTTCCCTTCTTATATCAACAGGGTCGCCGATCACATATCTAAAAGATTAGCGAAGAAAAACATTAATACTCTTTTCGAACCCTAAAAAGAATTAAATCAATTATTACATTCCTTTCTCATGTGGGAATTATTATATAGGACAAATAGGTAGATCAGTTAAATCCTGGTTGAAAGAACACATAATCAATACCAGTCATAACCGGTTTGAAAAATCCATTGTTGATGAACACTCATATAAATCTTAGCACCTTATATGCTTCAAATAAGAAAAAATTCTTGCCATTTCTCTCTTATATTCCCCTTAATAATTCATGAAGCTCTCAAAATAGAAAAGCACTTGAATAATTCTAACCATGAAGATGACTACAAATTAAGTATTTCTTGGAAGCCACTCATACAAATCCTTAATCACTAAGTCTCTGTGCCCCCCTCCTTATCTCTTGGTTTATTCAACGCTTTTCCAAATTTAATCTAATATACACCACCCCATTTTTGTATTCCATTTCCATTTTATTTATGTCAACCATAACACATATATTAACCTATCCATTTTATTCTCTTTATTTTATTTTTAATTGTTTATTAGTTTATTCAAAAATTGTATCTTTATTCATTTTATTCATCTCCTCTTATAACTTATTCTTTTATTAAAAAATTTATTTACAATTTATTAATTATTTTATTTACGATTTATTATTTTTAACACCTATTTCCTAGTCCTTTGGTTTTACCTCTAACCTATTTATTTATTAATTCTTTTTATGTAAGATTTATTCCATAATTATTTATTATTACCTCCTTCCAAGTATTTTAGTTTGACCTCTAACCTCTATTATCTATTTATCTATCAATTAATTGATTTATTTACATGTTACATATTAAATGTTTTAATTATTCATTAGTCTTTTGGTTTGACCTTTCACCTTTTCCCACTAAACGTTTGAGTCTAATGTTCACCTTTACATCCTATTGCATCTTTACAATTTTGTGACACTCTTTTCTAATCATTCAACTTCATTTGGCCTTTAGCAGTGGGTGAAATGTTCACTTGAAATGTTGGATATAATCCTCCCACTTACAAAATAAAAATATCCAAAAACAACATTATTATTAGGATGATGGACCGTGGAAACTTACACACTCTTATAATAATTTCTTTTTGGTGATATAAATAATTTTTTATTATGTTATGTATATATCTTTAATAGAAATGACTATGGGTTTTTTATTAATAATTATTGGATAATGGAGAAGATCCCTTACAATAATATTATGATATTTAACCATATAGATGTTCATTTATCCATGAAAACAATATACCGACTCTAAATTTGCAATTCAGGCTTATATAACAAACACTTCTACTAAAAACATGACAAAAAACCTGAGGATAAGAAAATATTTAAAATATAACATGAGACATTATAGAAACCAAAAAATTGACATTAATCCTATCCTTCAAATATGACCATTTCCAAGGTAGTTGGATCCTCGTAGATGACATGAATTTTTTTTCTCCGCCAATGCCTCCCAAGCTAAATCGATCACTTCTAGAGATTAGGTTTTTTAGAATTGAAACCAAAGCATTGAGAGAGAAAACATACTCATGTAAACCATTACTAAAATGATCCATTTTTATTATGTGATAGAGGAATTTAGCTTGTAAAAGAAGTTGGAAAGAATGTCACTAATTTTTCACCATCTCATTATACCTCTGTCTAACATCTAGTAAGGCTTTGGATGAATCCATAATCCTATTAAGAATAAAAGGGTCATCGTACCGTTCTAGGATAGATGGAGGCTCTGCCATTTCCAAAAGGAGCCGCTGAGTGAAAACAGATAAAACACTAATAAAGATGAGATAATATCCAAAATTGATTAAGAAAATCAACCCATAGATACCTAATGAAGCCCGAGGAACCATTAAATAAGTAATGCAGGAGCATCGACCCACCCCTAATCAAATTTGATTCCTAGAAGACTCTAGAAGAATCATCACAATAGATTAAGAAAATGGACATGACTTTTCTAAGTCTTTATGTAAATTTCAATTAAAAATGTAATCCTCTAGAAGGTGACTAGGTGGATGCAACAAGATCTACTCTGTTAGAAAATTGTTAGGCTTTGTTCTTTTATATATGGGATGCTTGCGAAGTGTTAAGAGAGGTGGACATTACAAATGTAGTATCAGAATAATTTTGTGGGCTTTAGATCTAAGAGTCTATATGTAATATTTTAGTTTCAAATAGATATATAGAGGGTGTTTTTGGTCCATGAAATCCCACCAGTATTTTGAGATGTCGCCATTATTTTTGTATCATGTCTGAATGTGTATTCGATGTGTGAGAGCCATAAGATTTATAGTCCAATTGTGTGTGTTGATGAATGGAAGACTGATATTGATCATTGATCATTGAAGAGATCAATGATTTGAACCTTGGAGTATCAGACAAGCTCATAGAAAATAGAGGAGATGGCTAAATTTTCCATTCGGTGGATATTTTGGGAGCCAGAGACGAGAGCTCATTATGAGGTAAATGGTTGAGTGGTAAAAGAACCCTTGGTTAATTATGATTGTTTGTTACGTTTATCATAGGGGTGAAGGATTATTCAAGTAGCTATCAAAATGTACTTTCAAGGGTTGTTGTGAATTTGTTCTTGGTTAAAGGTGGTAGGAGTTTGTGTGTTAAAGGTTTGGTACCAAAACTAAGGTGGAACTCATGAAGAAGTTTGAGATCTCGATTTGGGGCGAGACCTATTCCGGATGGTCAACCCTTATAGCCATCAATGAATATGAATGAGAAAATACAAGGGAGCTAGTATAATGATCTAAGTCCTAATAGACCCACAAAGTAGGCCTGGATTTATTCGGGCCAAGAAATAGGGTGCATGGGTTTTTGTTTTTCTCATGTCTTAAGCCTGTCAGAATGTGAGGACCCTGTGCATGGATTTTTTTTAGGGACTTGAGAGAATGTTACCTCAATATTAAACCTGGAAGTACGAAGTTTTGGGTTGTGACCCACGAGACCCAAGATTGAGTACCTTTAGGGGTAAAAAATGAAGAACTTACTTGCATCAATTTTCATTTGTTAGGGTGTAACCCTAACCCCTTTATTTATGTAATAAGTCCAAGGGGCCTCATCAGAGTCATAGTTAGTTAATTGATTCAATAAATCTCGTAAGCAGTTATCTGCATTAATAATAATTGTAAGTGGTTAACCCACATTATAGAAAAGGGACCACAATTATTCTAAACATGCCATATTTAATAAATAAAGTGGTTAACCCGTGTTATGCAAGGGACTGCTAGTAATAAGGGTTTTGGATTTCATAAATCTACAAATAGTATTAGATAGCAAGGGAAGAATCATCATGTTTATTGTAATTGAGATCTACTTTGTTGGAGGTTTCCCCCTCAAATAAGCGAGTGAACATTGTATTATGCTTCTGAATAATAAAATATCTTTGCATCTTGTCTTTATTCATGTGATATTTCTATGTTTCTGGTAATATTGTTTCGTATTTATGGAATTTTGTTATTATTGCAGGTCAAGTGCATAACAAGTGGTATCAAAGCACTTTCCAGGGACAACTGTACCTCCAATTTTGACATATATATATATATTATATATATATATATATATATATATATATATATATATATATATATATATAAATATATATATAATTATATATATATATAATAACATGTCTTAATGTCTTTAAACCACTAGATCTATCATTGAGTGCATAAACCTATAGATTTGGGGAGGCATGCATGCAGGAACTACACGAGGTGGTCACACTTGTTGGAATCCCTTATAACCCCTATGGATACCCCTTCGAGTAGTAGCACATTAAACAAAACCATGCACATATTACACTTCCATGTATCCTTGGGTATATCAGAAGTCCCTGAGGGTAACCTAAAACCTAACCTTAGATAAGTCATTGTCCATATTGCTTTTATAGTACATTGAGAACAACACTAGGGGAGATTACTCAATATACAATAGGGTAGTACGACTAAGGGTACAATCAATCCTCCTTAGTTAGCACTTTGAAAGATTGAGATGATTACTATTGTTAGACTCTTTGTGTAGGGAGGGTTTTGGCCGCTATAGTCAAAATAATTTTATCGCAAGAAATTTTGTAGTGCCGACACTTTAGGGTTTCTGCTACTATAGTCCAACCTTGATTTTCATAGGATATTTGGTCGTATAAAGCATTTTAGATTCTAGCCACTTCATTTTTTATCATCTGGGAGTAAAATTCCTTTTAGAGTTAAAAAACAAAAGTTTGGGGTCGTCATGGGACACTTGTAAGAGACTTAGCCCATAAGATTTAGGATAATGAGTTGATCACAGTGGTAACATTCACCTGTAAGCCACCCATTTTTCATGCGGCCCCAAATTTTTCCCGACGCAACTTCAAGTGACCCACATCACTACACTCTTGAAATTTCCCTATTTCCAACCATATTACTCTTAAGTAAGCTTAAAAAATTTGACTGGGGCTAGTATATGTGTTGGGCTTCAAAATTGATACATTCTCTTGCCTTGTTTCCTTATCTTTTTATTAGTTTTCTAAGCCTTTTATGTATATAATATTGTAATTTGTGTGATATGAGATTTAGAAAGCGGTCAATAAGCGTTTCATCATTTTATTGTTTGAAAGAGTTGATTTAACTATGAAAAGACTATTTGCGATTACAATTTGAAGTGTTAACTAACATGAAATTTTAATAGCGGATGTTGTTCCCTGGGATAGCTAGACAAGAAAGTGTTACACAAAGCTACTTGGTTTAGTTATAACCTGATTGGGCGAGATCGACGGTCATCATGGAAAGATCAGATGTGAATGAGATATTGGCCACATATTCCGAGGAAATATGGGAGATTTTGTAATTGGAATTAAGAATCCTGAGAATCTTCAGATTCTCAGGATCACTTCCTTATCTTCAAAATAGACTTGATTATAATATAAAAGGGAGGAAATAAACCTCGGTAGATTAGGTGGGAACTTGTTGTCATTTTGTTCTATGCTATAAGTTTTATAGACATCCTTTGTAATATTGTTCCTGAGTAATTTAACTGAGACTTTCACAGTTCAACTTTAACTCCTTGCACTGAGCTAGCTCTAAGGTGGTTGAATTCCAGTGATCGTGGGACCAATCAGAGAACGACTACTACCCTTATTTGTGTTATTAGTTTACATTTAAGCTTTAAGTTCTTGATTTGCAATTATTCAATCACTTTCTAGATCTGATCATTGGTTATTGGATTACTCATTATTGTGATAGATGCTACAATAGTTTGAATGAAGGTCATGAGATTAGATTCCTGATAATTGATTTTCTGAAGCATTATTTGTTTTGTTGTTTCCCTGTGATTGATAAAGAATTGTTAAGTGCAAGATTTGGTATTTCTTTCAACAACATCATTTCTATTCAAAGATGTTGTTTCTTTCTTATAGCTATAGTTTCCTAGCACTACAACAAAAAAGGTCATTGGTGAGGGTCATGCCTATAAAAAACCTATAAGGTCCATCACCAATGTCACATATGGTAATGGTTCTTTAAAAAGCGTTGTTGTAAGTGCATATAGTGATGGTCCTTTAAGGTTTTTCACAAAAGCCATTTTTAATGAAACTTTTGGGGAGGGTTGTTAAAGGCCCATTAGTGATTCTATATTTGGTGACACTTCTAGTGATGATATTTTATTTACCCTCACCAATGCTCTTTTTGGTCACTTTTGGTGATGATCAAAAAATGATCGTCATCGTTGATCATTCTAATTACTTTTTGATGATGCGATGTGCGTGCTACTATATTTTTTGTCAAAAGATAATGATTTAATACCATTGTTGTGGATTATTTTTCATTATGTGTCCAAGGCCATAGTGGTTAGAGTTAGTCAATTTGTTAAGAAGTAATTAGTGTGTATCATTTCCCTTAAGTAATGAGAATATAATTTTCCTATCAGTCAACTAATGATTCATCTCTATTAGATCTATTATCTAACAAATTTCCTTTAGATAAAGTTCCACTAATGTGTGTAGGAACTATATTATTTAATACATAATCAAGATCTGTCAATTCTATTAATGAGAGAGACTTAGCACTCCTCCACACTCTTGGCACATTTTAACATTTTTTGGCTCACACTAACATTCCTTGGCACCTTGCATGCCTTAGAACATCTTTGTACATAGAACATCTTACCGTGACTAAGACACACAAGCACATGTTGGTAGACCCTAACATAACGCAGCAATCTCCTAGCATGTGTTGGCATGCCGTGTAGTCCCTAGCATGCCCTAGAACACTTTGTCATATATTAAAATACATTAGCACTTGGTGTGTATTAGAACCTATTATTAGTGTGCCTAGCATACCCCTTTTGAAAAATATAAAGTCCTGAGTTATTAACCCCCTTACGTGTTCATTTACTTTCATTTTAGCTTGGTTCTTCCTTTTGTTTCCTTGAAACTCCTTGAAACATATCGACATACCTTGGCACTCTGCACATCCTAGCATGCATTAGCATCTTTCGTGTCTTGGCATGCCTTGGCAGTATTTCACATGGTAACACACGTTAGAACTCCCTAAAACACTCTAACACTTCTTGACATGCTCTGATATTCCATAACATCTCTTACCCATACTTAGCATACCTTGTCACTCCCTCTTTGGAATGCCAACTAGCACTCATTGACACTCCCTTACACACTTTCATATTCGTTCACTTCCATGCATTTTGACCTAGTTCTCCCTTGTGTTTCCCTAGTAATCCCCAACACTCTTCAACATGCATTAGCACTCTCTGACACACCTTAACACTCTTCGACATTCCCTACCACTTCATAACATGTGTATCACTCCCTAACACATATTGGTACTTGGAACGTGTTGGTGCTTGGCAAGTCTTAGCATGTCTAGCATTCGTTGAGATGCCTTGGTATCGTTTGGCATGGTTTAATATTAAAATTTTTTGAGATCAAATATTGGAAAGAGGTCCAATATAGGAAATTGATTTTTATGAATCATGTTCAGATTTTGATGCTTGGAACAACGGAGCTCTGGTTCTAGGGTTTAACGAAACTAGCGGTAGAGAGTACCAAGCTTCCATGGAGAAATAGGGAGGAGGGAGCTCCACTCCCTCCTATAGTTATATGGTAGCAGACAGAGGAATAAGAGGGAAAAATAACAAACCTCCAAAGCCCTGGGAGGTCAAGACACAAGACACAAAAAATCAGAAGGCGAAAGCTTGCAAAACCAATGCAGATCAAGGGGCCCACAAAGAAGACTGTCAGGAGGGAACAACGAAACACAGAGGTCAAGGGTCAGAAGACAGAGCCAAAATGGGGCCTTGTAAACCCAAGACCATAATTAAACCTCGAGTCATTCTGAATGATTCAGCTTTGCAAGCGCATAGAGACCACATGGCCAACTATGCCATCATATGTAAATTTAATGGAATCTGGCCATCAGAGAAAGCGTTGTACACCTAGATAAATTACAACTGTAAACCAAAGGGGGAGTTAAATATTCATCTTGGATCCAACGGTTTTTTCACTATGGTGTTTATGAACATGGAAGACAGAGATAGAATATTTGAAGGAGGGCCATACTTCTTCACAGCTGTTGGGCTCTACATGAGGCCATAGACGATGAACTTTGTGCCTGAACTTGAAACCTTCACTTCGATACTGGTATGGATTCGACTATACTCCTTACCTTTAGATTATTGGATGCCAGAGTCTTTAAAAACTATAGGGAATAAATTAGGTCATTTCTTAAAGATTTTAGAGGCAACTCTAAAAAGAAAATATACATCCTATGCCCGTACTTGTGTGGAGATGGACCTTTCAGGAGCCCTTCTACATGAGGTCATTCTAGAAGTCTATGATGAGGAATGGGTTCAAGAAGTTGACTATGAACATATCCTGTTTAGATGTCACAAATTTCATGAGCATGGGCATCTATCAAGAGACTGCTCACTCAACAGAAGGGAGGAAAACCTAAATCCAAACAAAGGAAAAGACTAGACAGGTTTCACCAAAGTGGGAGGGAAAGAAAAGGGGGAGGAAGGAAGACACAAAAGAGCCATAGTGTGAATGATAAAACAAAAAGTTACAACAACTTTGAGATCTTAGGAGAAAAGGAAGTTGAGGAAGGGGATAGAGAGGGTGCAGAGAATCAGACAACAAGGGGGAAAGAAAAAGAGACCAATGTGGAGTACACTCAAGATCAGAATGAACACAATATGGACTCTTTGAATAACATGGTTGTAGAAAAAGACCAGGAAATAACTCAAAGTGAAAGTGGTACAGAGGACCAATATTTGCAGGAGATCTTGCAAAGGGAGAACCTAGAGCTGGAAAAGTTTCTGGAATAGAGCAGAAACTTGGGAATAAACTCCATCCCTCAGGAGGACGTGGATAAATTCCAACAGATATTCCTTAACAAGACACATCAAATAGTTGTAGGAGTCAAAAGAGGATATGACAACCAAGAAAACAAAGGAACCTCCTCATTAGGATTAATAACTAGAAAATTAACAAAGAATCTAGGCAAAAGAAGGGGTAGAAAAAGACAGAAGGAATTACTACTGGAGTGTGGCAAACTCATGATTGATTCAGGAAGGATGAAATACCTTTCTAGTTACTCCTTTATAACCCCACCTCAATGAAAGTCAAAACCTGGAACATTAGAGGACTAGGGAGAAAAAGAAAACAAAGGAATCTTGGTAAAAGGATTAGAGAGGTAAAACCTGACATAGTATTCATATAGGAAACAAAATGTTCAGTGGAGAAGATCCGTGAAAAACATAGCAAATGGTTAAATAGATATGAATACCTTGAAGTTAAGGCAAAAGAATCTGTTGGTGGTATCCTAACTCTAGGATCCACAGAAATTCAGTGTGATTGATGCGGAGGCATCCAGACATCACCTTTCTCTGATTTTCCAACCGGTGGGAGGCAGACAATGTTACATGATCACCAGTGTCTATGGTCCACAACCAATGGAGGAAAAACTTCAACTCCTCACAACACTAGAGGATATGAAGAATAGATACCCAACTCTACCATGGATTCTTGGGGGTGACTTTAACATAACAAAATCACTCATGGAAAAGAAAGGAGGAACTAGAATACTTGGGAGAGATTCAATTGACTTCCAAAAATTCATCACCAATATGAAATTGGTTGATATGGAAACAGGTAATGGAATCTTCACTTGGAACAACAAAAGTGGAGGCCCTACCCAAGTGGCCTCAAAATTGGAGAGATTTATGATTTTAGAGGAACTTCTTCTCAGAGGAAGCAACATTACTGCACTCATTTTACCTTTTGGGGGTTCAGATCACTGGCTTATCCAATTAGTAGCCTCCCTTTTTGGCAAACCAAGGAACACCCCCTTCAGGTTTGAGAATTCTTGGCTCACACATTCATATTTCCTCACAAATATTGAACAATGGTGGAAGGAGGATCTTCACCTTCAAGGTACAAAGGTGTTCTTGCTTCATTGCAGGCTCAAACATATTAAAGGTAGACTCAAACAGTGGAACAAAAAGGAATTTGGTAACATCTTCAAGGCTAAAGGAGAGGTGGAAAAGAGACTAAAGGAAATAAACCAGACTCTTATCACAGAAGGATACGCAGATGAAAGGAAAGAGATGGTAGAGTCACTCCAGCAGGAGTGGGACAATAGATGCCTTTAAGAGGAAATACTCTAGAGATAGAAATCCAGAGTACAATGGATCAAAGTAGGGGAGAGAAACACAACATTTTTCCATAGATCCACCATATCTCACCAAAAAAACAATAGAATTTTGAAACTTACAGATCAATATGGTGTAGAGAGAAACACTCATGAAGAGATGGAAAAAGTTCTACTACAGCATTTTCAGAAAATTGCTAAGGAAACATCGAAAGACAGATACCAATTTACAGAAAAAGTCACTCAGTACATCCCTAAATTGGTCACCAGAGAAGACAATTTCAATCTCAAAAGACCAGTAACATTGGAAGAAATCAAGGAAGTAGTGAAAGAGATGCAAAATGGGAAAGCACCAGGCCCATATGGATTCAATGTGGACTTTTTCAAAGCTTGTTGGAAGATTGTGAAACAAGATATCCTGGAGGTAGTGGAAGACTCTCGAAGATTTAAGAAAGTCTTGAAGGCGCTCAACGAATCCTTCATAGCCCTAATCCCCAAACAGGAGAAGGCCACCTCTCCAGAAAGATTTCGATCTATATCATTATGTAATGTGATCTACAAAATCATATCCAAAGTCATTGCCAATCATCTTAAACCTCTCCTCCTAACCCTAGTGTCAGAGGAACAAACAGGCTATGTGGAAGGAAGACAAATTCTGGATAACATAATACTAGCACATGAAACGGTTCATTCACTCATTTCCACCAAACAGGCTGGAATGATAATGCAGCTGGACATAGCAAAGGCCTATGACAAACTGAGCTGGTCATATATAAGGGCAATTTTAAAAGCCTATGGCTTTGATCACGATTGGATAAAATGGGTTATGGCGCTAGTTACCACTACCAGCTATTCAATTCTTCTCAATGCCGCTCCTTCCAAAACCTTCATGCTTTCTAGAGGTCTAAGGCAAGGAGATCCTCTTTCTCCTTTCCTCTTCATTCTAATGATGGAAGGGTTAGAAAGAGATATAAGAGCTGCTAAGGAGGAAGGGAGAATTCAGGGCCTGAGACTCACTAATGATGGGGACATGGTGACACATCAACAATTTGTGGATGACACTATGCTTTAAGGCAATCCCACTGTTAAGGAAGCCAAAGCATTCAAGTAGATTCTAAATGAGTTTTCTAGGGCAACAGGCACTGAGGTAAGTCTAAATAAATCAAAAATATTATTTTTCAATACATATATTTCAATTCAATGAAATCTTTCCAGAATTTTGGGCTTTCAAAGGGAGACACTGCCTGTGAAGTACTTGGGTGTGCCTCTTACTAACAAACCGCTTCACAAGGACATCTGGGAGCTCATTCTTCATAAGCTAAAAGATAAGATCAACAAATGGACAAACAAAGCACTTAATCTAGTAGGGAGACTAGTTCTCACTAAGCCTGTCCTACAAAGTATCCTTATCTATATGCTATATGTCGTTCCAGCACCAGGCAGTGTAATGACCAATATAAGAAACATTCAGAGAGACTTTCTATGGGGGAAAGGTGAAGAGAAGAAGAAATGGGCCCTTGTGGCATGGGACAGAGTATGCAAACCTAAGTCCCATGGTGGCTTGGGTCTGCATGACCCAGGAATTCTAAATAGAGTTCTTGGTGCCAAAATTTGGTGGAGATGGTTGAAAGAAATTCAAGCCCCTTGGGCAAAACTCTGGAAACATAAATATGCTAGTGAATGGCAGGAGGAAAATCTAATCAGAATGACAGGACGGGTAAAAGGTTTTGCAATTCGGAATAGGGCATGGGAGAATAGAGCCCTAGTCCAAAACCATAGTTTCTGGGAGATCAGAAATGGGAACCTGACTTGGTTCTGGGAGGATAATTGGTAGCAGGAGGACAATCTCCGAAGTGAAGAATTAGTAGACATTCACACTGATACCATCAACAAAGGACTAAAGTGGGTAAGTGACTATTGGGACCAAGAAATGAATGATAAGAAATGGAGAACTTGGAAACTTCCAGATTATAGTGGAATGGGCATCATGCACACTCAAGCCACAACCCTTCAAGGTCTTTTAGACAAGAGAAAAATCTCGAACACAAACTTGAATGATCAACTAAGATGGGGAAAAAACAAGACATGCCTCTTCAACCTTGAGGAAGCCAAAAGAATAGAGGGAGGGCTAAACCATCCCAACATTGATAAGACATGGAAAGAAATCTAGGAAAATCCTCAATGGATGAAAGTAAAACTGTTCAAGTGGCTGGTTCAACAAGGCAAGATTCTGACATGGGATAACTTAAGAAAAAGAGGTTTTGTTGACCCTTCAAGATTTCACTTATGCAGACAACAAGAAGAAACTACAAATCATCTCCTAAATAGATGCACTTTCACCAC
Source organism: Pinus taeda (assembly GCA_000404065.3). Taxonomy (NCBI): domain Eukaryota; kingdom Viridiplantae; phylum Streptophyta; class Pinopsida; order Pinales; family Pinaceae; genus Pinus; species Pinus taeda. The sequence goes on along the minus strand of APFE031677763.1, from coordinate 4,554 downwards.
AACTCTTTAGAATTGGGTGGGAGATGTCTTTGAGCAAACAGACAGAGATGCTAATGACATCATCAACACTTTGAAGAACTGGAGGTGTTGTTTATATTGTTCTTGTACATTAAGTAGCTAATCATAGCCAAGGGTTAATTTGTATGAGGAGGATAAGATAGGATGTATTTCCTCTAATTTTGAGATTATAAGTTACAAAAAATATTTTGATCTACTTTATCTTTCTTTAGGATTATCAAGAGATAATATATCCACAAATTTCAAATCAAGTTTACACTCATTATCATACGAAGAGTTGGGAATTCTATTTTTCCTTTTACTGAATAGAACTTTTGATAATATTATATATAATATATATATAGATATATATATAATTATATATATATATACTATATAAATATAATTCTTGATACATTAAGTAAGCTAATCATAGCCAAGGTTTTTATGAGGAGGAAGATGCTTGGATGTATTTCCTATATTTTGAAGATTATACGTTATAAAAAAAAAATTGATCTACTTTATCTTCTTAGATTATCAGAGATAATATATCCACAAATTTCAATCAAAGTTTACACTCATTATTCATACGAAGAGTTGATTCTATTTTCTTTTTACTGAATACTTTTGAGTATAATATGTACATATTTAATATATATATATATATAGATATATAAATATATATATATATAAAGTATATAAGAAGTAGAGAGAGTTGCATAAATTAATGATCTATTGTTCTTATATGATATGATATTTAATTTTTTATTTAAGTTTAAGAAGAGATCAACTTTATTTTTATCAAAAGAAAGTGTCTTTATTTATTAGAGTTCTTTTCAATGGAGCTCTTATGCATGACAAAGTTTAGAGTTTAAATGGAGCTTTTATGCATGAAAATGTTTATATGGTCAAAAGTATATCATCACTATTGGGCTCATGGTCATTAAAAAGTAAAAATTGACTATTTAGTTGTATATAGAGATATTTGATATCACATAATCCACAAAATTATTATCCAACCCATGCATACAAGTCATCTAGTTGAATATCATATGAAACTTTATGTGTCCATGATGGTGGGTGGAAAGTCCACCCAAATCATCATAAGTTTCTAATTTTCTACATTATAAAATCTAAAAAAAATGATTAACAATATCCTTGTTTCATTACACCATTGGAAATTATTAAATCTTAAAAATTGGATAACTCCATTAGTTACCTAAAACAAAATCCTCATCTAACCACAAAAAATTAAGTTTAAAATCGCCAATAAAATAATAACTAATTAATTAAATTTTTAAATTAATATTTTATTTTAAAAATATCATTATTTCCCATTATTAATTATTTTATTCTAAAATTTATTGAATAATTTTTATTAAAAATAAACATACACCAACAAATTAATAAACACAAAACAACACATTATGAGATGCATATAACATTAATATCTCAAATCTCTACCCCATATGTGTATATATATTGCAAAAGTTGGCATACTATGCATGGGCTGATTGACTGGAATAAAGTGTAAAACAGTGGTTGAGGTTGCGTTTAAGCCGTAGAGAAAAAAGCACCTCCCACGTATTTTAATGCAGAAAGGAATCCAGGATATTAGAGGATAGAGAAAAAAGCACCTCCCACGTATTTTAATACTGGAAAGATTCAAACTTAAAAGCGGTGGAGAAGAGCGTTTCATTGGCATTGACGGAAAGCTTTTTAGTTACAACTAAACCGACAAAAACATGTGGACACACTTTTTAAACTCCGAAATGAATACCAGGTACCTATGAAAGATTCAACTGAGAGAGGTGCCCTGACAATCATTCTTATATAAAAGTGATGACCCGGGGCATATGCAAAAGGAAACGTGGTGACACTTTCAGAATGCTAAATAACTAAATTACTAATTGTCTGCATGCCTGTGGGATAGGAGTACAATTTTAAACATTGTGTTGTTGTCAACAGTTGCGAGGAAGGCACGAAATTCATTTGCAGAGGTACGATCAACTAAAAACCATGAATAGCATGTACTTTTTTCTCTTTGTTTAATGTGGTCGAGACTCAAGTCCACTTTTTCATGCTGCATGACGTTTATTTGCATCGGCGTCCAACAAGTGAGAGAATATCTTGCAGACACAGAGAAAGCAAAGTAAATTGCAAGTGATGAAAGGGGTATAAGTATACACCCACCCTCTCATAGTTGTATGCCCATACTGCAAATGCTGTAAGCACAAGACTTGCGCCACCTCCCCGCTGAGAGGCATTCTTGTTTTCCTAGTGACGCTAGTAAGGAACTCAGCGTTTGAGAACAAAGAAATGATGAACAACTTCATACGCTTGGGGGTTGGAATTTTAGGTCTCTCAGTCCTTTATAATCAGACATATGAATTTCCGTTTTTATAGATCACTTCAAACCTTTTTTTTTTTTTGCATTTGAGATAGTCGTCTTAGTCGTATATGAACTAAAATGTTAATCATGTCCACTGATTTCTCTGATTTGACATGACACATTGCAGGAAGTGCTTTTGCTTTGCTCATGTATGGTGCACCAATGTGAGTATTGTGTGCAAAATTCTAAAATTCAACTAGGAATAAAGAACCATATTGGGTATACGACTAATTTGATTTTTTGTGATATTGGTGAACAGTACAACATTCAAGAGGGTGATAGAGAAGAAAACTACAGAGAGCTTTTCAGGGTTACCATACACAATAGCGCTCTTCAATTGTCTTCTCTATACGTTCTATGGGTCCCCTCTTATCAGCAACGGGTGGGATAACATTGTAGTTATGGTTGTGAATGGCATTGGCCTCCTTATCGAGTTCTGCTTTGTTTGCATCTATCTTATATTTGCTCCACCTAAACCCAAGGTAATATTGGAATTTCAGCATACTTCCTCAAATGTAAATATTAACTGAATAGCCTCCTGGGTAAATTAATGCAATCTGGACGAACTACACTTACTGTCTCGCTCTCTATAAACTGTATGTAGAGGAAAATGGTTGGGATGGTCGCTTGTGCGTTGGTGGTGTTTGGGACTATTGCAATAGCTTCATTTTGTGGTGTACATGACCACAAGCATAAGAAGGTTCTTGTAGGAACTGCAGGAATGGTAGCGACTGTCATTCTCTACGCTTCGCCGCTGTCGGTCATTGTAATCTTTACCTGCTACGGTGTAATAAAAAAATTCGAAAGGCTCAACAGCTTTCAGCATCCATTATTGTTACTGACTGTTACTGATAGTGCCTATTGTTAATGTCTTTTTACTGTGTTTATTACTATTCAGAGAATGGTAATCCAAACGAAGAGCGTGGAATTCATGCCGAGCTTCTATTTCTCGTTGTTCGCTTTCCTGGGAAGTGTGCTGTGGATGGTGTATGGCTCTCTCAGCGGAGATATTGCCATCACGGTAATTTTATATTAATTAAATTGTTGTTACAAGTTTGTATGATGAAATCCATGTGATCAGTTTGTATGACCCAACAATATCGCGCAGTAAGAACCCTATTTGAAACGGAGTTGTCTATAATGCGACTTTTTGGAGATTCCGGTGACGGAATCCGTCGGAAGAAATGAGGTTAAATCTTGATTTTTAGCAGTTAAAATGGTTTTTTAACTGCATATTTGGATTCAGCACCCTGAAAAACCCCTGGGAGCCATTGATTGTGCAGAAACTAGCTATCAAACATGAAATTCTAATGAATTGCTGCCGGATTTTGACCAGAAAAATCCGCCGAAAAAGCTTTCAAAAAGTCGCGTTATAGACTACTGCTAATTTATACCCCTTATCATAGTCAAACTTGTCGTTCTCCCGTCAAATCTAACTGTTGTCCTTTAGCCATTACCTTATCTAGAAAATTGGGTCATTGGATATTCTGCCCTATCTATTTAATGTGCAATGTCTTAATGATGAATCACAATGGTTGGTTCGAAACACATCAACAAAAGTTTCTCTAAATGATTTTCACTAAAAAAATCTTAAAAAAATAAAAATCAATAAATCAATATGAAAATAAAAACATTTTAAATAATTTCAAACCCAAATTTAAAAAATAAATAAAAATATGAAAAAAATAATTTATTTGAGCTTATAATTGAAATTAAATACACAATCAAAAGCATTTTCAATGGTTTTATCATCCAATTTTAAAAAAATTAAATAAAATGCAAAATATGAAAATCAAACATTTTGAATAGGTTATCACTAATTTTTAAAAATAAAATAACAAATATTAAAGAAAACCATCTTGTAAAAAATAAAATAACAATATTAAAAATAAATAAATTGATTTCACTTATAAAATTGACTTTATAAATAAATTTATTTAATTTTCAGTCCATTGAAATTTAATATCAGTCACAATCAAAATCATTTTAAATGCGTTATCACCTTTCTGCGGGAAATAATAAGAATGAGACCGAGCCCACTTCACAATACCGGTAAACTCATCCCGTATCATTCACCCACCACTCGTTTTAATAACGCTCACGAGATTCCACCATGAGCCTACGAAATAATTTTTTAAAATGTTTATATTATTATTTTAATCTTA
>APFE031677760.1:2462-27800 GCA_000404065.3 Pinus taeda | reverse complement strand
CCTTCTCTTCTCTTTGACCACATGCACACACTCAATCAGTTTCCAACTCGGCAAGCACCCAATGCCTTCTCTTCTCTTCTCATCCAAAGCAACAAGGGAATCTAGAGACTATACCACCTCCTCCTTCAATATCAATAACAAGGAAATCCAAAGACTATACCACCTCTACCCTCAATATCAATAACAAGGGAATCCAGATACTATACTACCTCTACCCCCAATATTAGCAACAAGGGAATCTAGAGACAATACCACCTCTACCCTCAATATTAGCAATAAAGGAATCTAGATATTATATTTCCTATACCCTCAAAATCAACATCTTAAGATTGGCCTCTTCCAAAGTTGTATAGGGTTACAGGGCTACTATCTCAACCCATAGCCTCTAGGGATCCTAAGAAACAATCCCTTCACAACATGTACACATATATGAAGTGTACAACAAAATGCATACACCTACATCTGATGTATAACACAATACATACACCTACAATTGGTTTACAATGCGACACATACACCTACACCCAGTGTACAAAACAACACATACACAATACACATGACACAATACCACATGTACATAACACAACATGTACGACATGTACACACCAATAGTACTTCACATCCAGAGACCATACCATATCTACCAGGAAACCTTGCCTCTAATGTCTTTCCCACTCCTTACTATGTGCATCCATAACCCAATTTCCAGGTATGTTGTTCTTTCCACTATCCATGCTTATCCTTGCAAGCCACTGATCACACTGATTTTATTCCATTGATATATCCTTCGACATTTCCTTCCATAACATAAACACGGGCATAGTTATAAACACATAATATCAAAATCATATCCACATGATACTAACCTCACAGATCTTCCAGGCCTAATCTACCGACTTGATTCCACATAAACCAGGAAATTTCTCTTCATGTCATTCACCTACATAAAGAAATCATTCTTCAACAAGAATGATCCTTATGGAATTCATACATACATACATACATGCATACATACATATATAAATACATTTAATATACATACATAATATAATTATATATTATAAAATATAATATATATATATAATATATATAGATATCAACATAATAATGATCACAACATAATTACGAGTGCTTATAAGGTCAATGTTAAGAGAACTCCCTTTAATCATGCAAATGCACAACATTGAGAAAAATAGTTCCCAACTTAGGCAAGGAATTTGATGCCTCAAATCCATTTACTCTACCTTTCCTATTAGATTTCTCATGATTTTCCTACCCCTATCCATTAATTACACCAATGGACCCAACCAGCCAAATGTATTTCCATATTCTTGCCTTTAGCTACCCTTTATCCATGTATCAGGCTTCATCTAGGTCTTACATTACTTATTGGGCTTCATTCAGCTCTCCTTGAGCTCCATTAAATTTAAACTTTCCCCAACCAATTCCCAAGACCCTAAAAATTTAAAGGAAAGATAAAGAAAACATGAAATACCAAACAAAAATAAAACACCACAAACAAAGTGGCATGGTCATGCACCAAACAAAATCAAAACCACAAATCAAGCAGAAACAAATCACAAAACATTAAAAGAACAAAACTTTCAAAATACACCATGACTCAACCCCCATGGCTTCACAATGCTTCTAAGGGAAATCTCAACCCAATCCTTCTTCAATATTTCATGGAAGTTTCTTTTGTCATGTCATTCACTGCATCATACTACCATAAACAACAATTGTCAGTGCATAAAGAAATATAACAATATATTATTTATCTTGCCTTGTTAAACCTAGAACATTTCCTTGCAACTTCACACATACAAATATCATCTCTCAGGTGATTCTAATTCCCTTAACAAATCCAACTATAACTAGAAACCACCTGTTATTCTCGCATCTGATCAAGTATCTACCATGTAGCTTCCTCGGCCCAAAGTGACTCCACGTAGTTTAAATTTCTCTATTTCTCAGTCCCATAGCATTAGCTTATCATGTTATAGGATCCATTGGGGCTCTTCCTAGAACTCTCCCCCAGTTTCAACTTCCACCTCAATGATGGATAATTGGTGACCTACCTACCTATTATTCATTGTTGCATATATCTGGGGAATGCTTTGACTACATCCCCAAATGTTTGTGCCTCCTTTGCAATGTAGATCTGAGGCCTCCCACACATCCTTTATGTCACTCTGATATGAAGGGCAATCCTTCATGTGATTATTTCTACCACAAGTTCAATATTGTAATGGTTCTCTTCCATTTCCTTTATTCTACTACACCTCATGCTGAGACCTAGGTCCTCTCTCAGCTACATTGAACTTCTTATACAGTGAAATGTTTTCCTTGTCACCTACATCCTAATATCATATAATTCCTTGTCCTTTCTTTCATAATATCTATCATCTAGTTACTTCTTCTTGATGAATCTTTCAAGTCTGCCCATGTCATCATGCTTCTGTGTCTTCTGACTTAATTAACACACCATCCAAAGTAGAAGACTTGGATTTTTGGACCTCGTCCTATAAGGATGTTGGTGATGACGATGATGATGTACCTCGAAACCAGAACTAGAATAAAACCCATAAGCACTACACCTATTATCATTTGTATCCAAGGATCTTCCACCTTTGAATGTATCATTCCTATCCATCTTGTTCCCCTCTAAGAGTTGTTACCATCAACCCCATTAGTCTTCTCCTCTTGCATATATCCATCATTTTTCCCCACCTATCCTTGATTGTGCAACTCTGAAAGACTCTGAAGGATGACTGCATTAACTTCTGCTCGCTTTTCTTGAGCTCTGAAAAGACTCTTATGTGCCTCAATCAACCTATTATTATTTTCCTTGCAACTTTTGATATTTTCCCTCAAACTCCTTAGCGTATTTGTTAAATCAAGAGAGTACTCTTCTCCTTGCTTCCCAACTGACCTTTCCCATTCCAAATAATTCACATTAGGCCTATAAAAGGAGTCATATGCACTATACTCTATTATTCTACTCTTCATCCTTGTATTCTATTGTCCTACAATGTACATGTTAGATAAACCAAATAGAAGACAATCAAAATCATACCTCAATGTATCTCAGAGGAGGTTATCACATATGCACAAGTCATTCCAGATTAGCACGATATATAATAATATCTAGAACTTAACTGCAATGACAATAATCATCATGCAAATGAACTAAATACCTATAATAACAAGTTATTTATCATGCATAACTAAGTGATGCATGTGCATATGACAAAACTAATCAATAAGCATCTACCATGCATGTGACCATAATAAAAATAAAATGACAGGCATGCATCTACCGTGATGCATATAACAACCATTAACCATCGTGTCTGCCTTCCAAACATACAAACTTGTATGACGATCTGCTTTTATCCCAAGGTCCAATGTTACAACCTCACTCTGATACCAATTTGTAACTGCCCCTCCTACTTTTACCCACTATATAAGTTCTCCATGGTAAACATGATCTAAGTGCTACTATGACTTGATCCAACCTCCAATCTCCAGTGATGGAAGTGTGGCCTACAAACCAACAACTTACTAGCATCCCTTAGGACTACAAATCACTCTAGAGCTTGAAAACAACCCTAGGTAATCAATCCCTGAGATTGAACTCTTTTCACTTACTTACTCCATAGACGCACCCATAACACCTCATGCATGTAGTTATGAGGCTATAACCCCACCCATAAGCTTGGCTTCCAGTGGTTATGACCCAATTTCCTTAGTTTTGTACCAATGGTTTCGAAATCTATGAAACTTTTGAGGCTTACCTGAAGACCACTACCATAACTACCTATAACTTTCCAGAATCATAAATAAGGTGATTGTTAGCACCTAAATCCACCTCAGGCTGAAAGAAGGCAAAATTTAGGGTAACCACAAACCACGCTCAGTCTGGTAGCTAGCCCTACCAGAACAGGAGCGGGCTCTCTCCGAGTCACACTCAATGAAATGGCCTCAGATGACTTAAAATGAACTATTTGTCTTAGGAAAGTAAGTGAAAATGAAAATAAGGAGCGATTTTTATGAATGACTATGTTTCTGGGATGTTATGGGACCACTGGACCTCAATGAACAGAGAACTTAACATAAAGGCACAGATCGTGAGGCAAGGTAGGCTGAAAGCATAACAATTTAGTTTTTAAATATGGTGGAATGGAAAGATTGATTAGGAAGGTGAAAAGGGCATGGGCGTCATGAATCCTTTTCAACAGAAGAATGAACACTGTACATGAAATTTTCCCACAGGTAGAGCAATAAAATTGAATTCTACCTGATCTCACTCGAAAAATCTCACCAAAAATGAATACGAAATGAAACTATGGAACATAACAAAGAAATGGAGGGATTGATTAAGAAGGTGAAAAGGGCACAGACAACATGAATCCTTTTCAACGGAAGAATGAAACACTGCACATGAAATTTTCCCACAGGTAGAGCAATAGAATTGAATTCTACCTGATCTCATTCAAAAAATTTCACCAGAAATGAAATGCAAAATGAACTATGAAACATAACGAGATACATATGAAACATAAGAGAAACACTTGCTACACTCACAACCACAGGAATCTCATGAAACAGAGCTATTGCCTTTCATTAATTCTCTGTAAAAATATACAGTGCAGAAACAAAGTTTCTTTCCCACAGTCCCCCAGAAGTTACAAGCCAGCCCTTTGTAAATAACTTACATACAATATATAGAATGTGTGAGGAAGAGATAAAACACCCAGGGGTTGGGAAGTTACTCAAATCATTTCAAAATGGAGATGGAGAGCCAACCATCAGCTACAGGTGCAGCGCTCTCAAGCATGACATATGGCTGGGGTGACCCTTTGCATTCCTTTGCCACTTGGATAGATGCCTATATGGAGAGAAAACTCTTTAAATGTTTCCTTTGGTGCCAAAAAAAATAGAAGTGTAGATGAATGGGCCCACTTGGAGAAGTCGCGACCCGAAATTTCGCGAAACGGGAGCAAATTGGCAGTTTTTTCCTCTGTGCACCGCGCCAAATTCTATGTGCATTGCACCACTTTAGAGCCCGTTTTGGGGCACTTTCAGGTGTCCAAAATGTGCCTAAGTGGGCTTGTTGGAAAGCCCGTACTGTCTACTTTCTAACCCCACTAGAATTTCCAAATGTGTTGCTCATTTGCCCCTCCAAATCTTCATTCCCCTAAGACTGCTTTTTGTTTGTCAAAAAGGTGGCAGAGAGGCCATTTTTGGATGTGTTTTGACCTTTAAGAGGCCCAGATCTTGTCAAACTTTCTTGTTCAGACACCAGTAGTTGTATTTTTCAATGCTGAATCCAAATATGCAAGTCATTCCTCGACTAGAGCCCTAGAATTTTAGCGTCACCCCAGTGGCGCGGCGCACAGGGAGGAATTTTCTGTTTTGGGTCCAAAAAATTTGCCTGTGACCAAAATTTGCCCAATTGTTTTGAAATTTGGGTTGGAGATTCCCTATGAAGTGCTATGCTATGCCAAGGAAGCCTCATCCAAGATTCAAAGCCGATATTGCTCCTTTGCCTCCTTTGCCTCTTTTGTCGCTTTGCTCAATTTTTCCTTTAAGCTCCTGATTCTTGCTCTGCAGCTCATGTTTCGGGCCTAGTAGTGACGAGTCATGCACCTCAGCATGTCTTTCTCCCTATTAGCTTTATCTAACTGCTGCTCCAAGTGTAGATTGACCCGATCCAACCAAGACTCATAGTCGTTGTTGATCTCTTGCTCCAAGGTAGTGAGCTCGATCCCTCTCTGCTAGACAGCTTGTCGATTTTCACGAATGCTTTGCAGCTCCATGATCATCTGTTGGTCCTCAAGCTATTTGTTTCTCTACTCCAGATACTTGATGACCCATCTGGCCCTCTCCAAATTTAGTATCAAGTCTTTGATTTCTATATCCTACTCCCGAATGATCATCCTAAGTTTGGCATTCTCTGCCTCTGTCTCTTCATCCAGAATGAGGATGACACCGGTCTCTTGTGCACCTGATGGCCCCTCCTCCTGCACTGGCTCCTTGCCCTTACCCTAATCCTGTGGTGTTGATGTTAGAAGTGAGGCCCCTTCCACCCCGGGTGGAGATAACACTCACTTTGCTGCTGCGAACAATGGTCTACTGCCCTTCTGGTATGTGATGTATACTGGCATGGTGGCAACCTCATGGCACTCAAACTGATGTGATGGACCCCCCACCTCATGCTCTGCCTCTGATACCAATGGTGGAGCGCTGAATAAATCACGGGAGATGAAGTCCTCCCAAGCAATGCCCTGCAATCCTAACTGATGGTCCACCAAAATCCGGATGAGAGAAAAATGATAGACACTGTTTAGCTGTTGTCGAGGGGTCTTGCGCTGCATGAAGTTTTTCATCTTCTCAATTTTGTTGAAAATTAAAAATGGGAGGCTCATCATCCGCACCGGGTGAAGTGCATGAGCAACCTGATGTGATATGCATAAAGGCGTGAAAACCTCCCCTCGCAACTGAAATACTTCATGATCAATCTCATGAGTGGGGCATACTCATCTCTCAAAAATCTGAATGGAAAAACTCTGGTGAGCTGGCTCAAGCTGCTGTTCTTGATGTAAGGCTCGTAATGATGCCTCTCCACCTTCTTTTTCTTATGCCACTGCTCTCCAATGTTCGGTATTGCTATTGCCACTGATATGGTTTCTGGTGTCAAGGTGAAAGTGACCCCAACCAGGACGGATTGACCTCTCTATAGATGAAGTGCAAAAAGGTGGGCCAACTCATGATGGACTCTAACATTTGCCACCCTTTGACAAAATTCATAACATGCCAAGTGCTGGAAACAAGACATAGCAAGCGGGCATTCCTGCAGCTCAGTGAGGGTGTTTGGCTCATCTCTAAGATGCATGCCACTCCGGTGATGTCTCCTATAGGCCCTCTCTCCTGAAGATGTGTCACTGTCGGTCCCCTCCTCATACTCTGATGAATTTTCTGATGCCATTACTACTGCTTGTACCCTGAGTTTTATGCTGCCCTCTGAATCCAATGAAACTGATAGATGCTCTGAAAATCTGTCACCAAGGGGACAATAAAACAGGGAGTGTTAGGAGGGGAATGATGAAAAGGGGAATAGGGGTTTAAAAGGAGAAATTTATCAGGGATTTGGGAACGTTTTTTGGGTATGGTATTGATGGGGTAGGGTTTGAATTTATTTTGGTAGGGTTTTGGTTTTTTGAGTCATAGGAGGGGGAGAAAGGAATATGATTACAGTGGTGTTAGGGTGATGATAAGGGGAAAATGATGCAGGGAAAATGGTGATAGGGGTAGGGTAGGAGAACACTTTGACAACACTGTTACTGTAGCAAAAACCCTAGGAGCTTGATTTCTTTGTGTCTTCTTTTTTTTACTACAAAAAGAATTGGCATTAGATTTATACTCATCAAAATCATGGTATTCTTCTTAAGTTTAATGCCAAGAGTGAAGGTAGTTGGTCTACCTCTCAAGTTTGATAGGCATTCACCAAATTTTAGGCAAATTGGTGGTTTTCTGGGCTTATATCTCTGTATGCCACGTGCATTGCCCAGCGCGCCGTGTGCTCTAAGTGCGCCGCGCCAGTGGCATTTTTACACTGTGAACCGGCTCCCAGTGCGCCGCGCCTCCTTGTGTGTGCGCCGCGTGCTCAGAGTTTCACCATGAATTGCTTGCAGGGATAGGGGTTACGTAGTGGTTTTAGGGTGGGGTTCTTAGGAAAAATGGTCAAGGGGAGATGAGAAAGATGATGAGTGAGGGGACAAGGGGAGTGGAGTGAAACCTTGGTGCTATCATCACATTTTTGCAACCCGAACCATCGTTTTCTTGGTGATTTTTTTCATGTTTGACCTTATGCTTTTGGGTGACATTTAAACATCTCATAAACACCATATCAATGACAAAATTGATGGAGAAGAGGTGTCCACAGGGCCTACCTCTTGTTTTGCTAGCCTTCACCAAGACTTGAAGCAGTTTGGCAAATTTTTATGCCCCTGGCTGTGTGTGTCGTGCACCAAGCACAGTGCGCCGCGCACTGGGTGTGCGTTGTACCCTTGTAAATTTTCCACTGCGGGCTGGCTGCATGTGCGCCGCACCCTCTGTGTGCGCCGCGGTCCTTGGTGTATGCGCCACGCCCTCGAAATCCAACTCCCACTCCCTCAAACGCTCACAATTTCACTTTCTCACCTTTGAAATGCTTTCTCCAAGTTTTCAATGGCACAATGACTTTGCTTTGGGCCACAACAAGTATATATATAGGCTTGAGAGAAATTGGTTTGATTTTTTCTTCCTTGAAAACCCACTTTCAAATGCTTGTGTTTTGCACTTTTTTCATTGACTTTTAAAACACCCTGATTTTCATTTTTCTCTGAAATTTTGGCTCTCATGATGGGATTTTCGACATTTCTTTGTAGGGAGTGTGTGACTGGGCATTTGGCCATAGAAACCATGACTGCATCTAAAAAATCAACTTGTGCATTTTTGGAAAATTTTCTCATAAATGACCTTGTTTGACTTTTCTTCAAAACAGAGTTTTGATGAAGAGTCGATGTCTCTTCAAGTGATGATGAAGCTTTCTGGACCATAGCTGTATAAGTTCTCCCCCTGGCCTGCATGGCTTGTTTCTGGACATGTTTTTTCAAAGACAAATTTGATGGTTTCCTAGACACAATCATAAAAAATGACTTTTTCCTGTAATATGACCAGACCTTGACTATCATGAATTTCAGTGATTATGGACCAAGACCTGAACTAGCAGGGGCCAGACATGAGGGAAGATGACTAGCATGACTTTCTCCATCAAATCATGGCATGTCCCTAGTGAAATGCAACTGGAAGAGTGGAGCGGGACACCTAATCATGAAATGCATAAAGAGTTTTGATCCCTGACGGAGGACTTGACTAGACCGACTCTAACATTGGCTCCAATGGGGGATGGTAGCTCCTTGCAGGTGCCAAGAACAATAGATCTCTGGAGGAGCTAGACAGTGCCTTTGTCCATTGGGCTATGGAGTCATCATTTTGATAGATAGTACCGGAATCTTACTCATTTACGAAACTGAAAGACCAAAAGAATGACTCAAACTTGACATTAAAATAACTCAAAAACTGACTTTACAAACAGAAACCCAATTGAAATAAAATTGGTATTTACAATGACAGTGGAAGCAGCATTCATAGATCAACAATGATACCTCTTGAGCATCCGACCATTGATCGGCCCTCCAGGACAATCTTCCTCATTCATTTTCTTCAGAAGAAATGCATTCTAACCCGTATATGCTGCGATCTTGAAAGGACCTTTCCACAAATTTTCAAACTTTCTGTGCTTGCCTTTCTCTTGATTTCTTGCATCCCACTTCAGCACCACATCATCCAACTAAAATTTATCCACTTTTTCTTTTCTGTCATATATTTTCTTTATCTTCTCCTGCAACTTGGATGTGTTTTTGAAAACTTATTCTCTTGTTTGCTACAAGTGGATCATTTGATTCAACCTCCTCTGCATGGGATCTTCCTCACTACCAGCCTCCTAAAGGAGTCTGACAACCGGGGCAGCGAGAGAGGAAGGAAATACTGTATCAACTCCATAAACCAGCTCAAACGCTGATGTACCTATGGACTTCTTCTGGCTTACCCAATTTGCCCAAAGCGCATTTACCAACCTTTTATGCTAGTTCTTCTTGTTCATTTCCTAGCAGCTTCTTGATTATGTTGACCAATGATTTGTTGAAGGACTCTGCTAATCCATTGCCTTGCGGATGATAGGCAGTTGAATGAACCAAGATAATGTGATATTTATGACATAATTCTACCATCCACTTTGACTTGAATGCTGCTGCAGTATCGGTGATCAGCTTGTTCAGACAACCAAAGCGTGACAAGATGTTATTTTCGAGGAATGAAATGATCACCGCATCTGTGGCCTATCTAGTGGGGATCACCTCAATCCATTTTTTGAAGTAATCTGTGGCTGTGAGGATCCATTTATGTTGTTCGGAAGAAGCGAGGTGTATTTCGCCAATGAAATCCAACCCCCATTGCTGAAAAGGGACGCTCACCTCTATGGGCTTGAGTGGCAGAGGCTGTAACTTTCACTTTCCTTCAAAACCTTGTGATAGCACTTGACGATCTTATATACATCAGCAAATAAAGTCGGCCAATAGTACCCTGCTCTCAGAATTTTGTTCGTTGTTGACTTCCAAAAGAGGTGACCTCCACAGTCTCCTTGATGGCAGTCCTCCATGACTTGCTTTGCTTCCTCTTCCACCAAAAAATTTAACAAAACTCAACCGGGGTCTTTCCAATATAGTGCTGAATTAAGAATGCAGAACTTGGCAGCCTTCAACTTAAGTGTTCTCGTTTTGTTCCTAGTCATGCCGGGCGAAGGTGAAAAATTTTTGAGTACATATATGATATCAGAATACCATGGAGAATGAGTGAAAATTTCAAATATCTGAATTGGTATTTCTTCATCGTTTTCATCAGATAAAGCAGCAATCAGATTTATGTCCAAAGCATGCAAGTTTGATTTAGCCATTAGCTTCGCCAACCCCTGTCCTTTCACCAGTTTTGTGGGCTTTATTTCTATATCATATTCCAGCAAGGCTACAATCCACTTGCCTCTTCTTCCTTCCAGATCGGCCTGCACTAAAACATCTTTTACAGCGGTGCTGGGAACATAGGCCAAAATGTGAGAATGTAGAATATATACCCAGAAATCTTTCAATGCCTTCACAAGCACAAGAGCCTGCTTTTCAATGATCTTATACTTTAAAGTTGCGTCTCTTATAGCTCTGCTGAAAAATGCAATGGGTCTTTCATGACCCTCTCTCTTCTGCAATAATCTCTTCTGCAATAATACTGTTGCCATAGTATGCTCCGAAGCAAAAGAAAACACTATGAAATCCTGAGTATAGTCTGGGCTTACTAGAATTGGTGCTGAGGAAAGAGCCAATTTGATTGAATTAAAAGATTTTACCGCCTCTTCCGTCCATTTCACTTGGCTGTCCTTCTTAAGCATGTTTGTCATTTATTTTAGATGCTCCGCGAGATTGGGTATAAAGCAGTGGAGGAAGTTCATCTTGCCATTGAATGATTGTATCTCCTTTTTACTCCAAGGCAGATCTATTTTCTGAATTGCTTGCACATGTACCGGGTCAATCCAGATGCCATCCTTGGAGATAATGTGTCTGAGTAGTTTGGCTTCTTCCATGGCGAACAAGCTCTTCTTTGGATTCAGCGAAAAGCCATATTTTCTGCACTTTAGGAAGACAGTTTTAAGATGGTACATGTGCTCTTCATCAAATTTAGAAAACACCATCAAATCATCCAAATACACCACCTAAAAGACATCTTTCTCGTTTGCAAAAGCCAAGTCCATAGCACGCTAAAATGTGGCACCCACATTCTTCAAACCGAAAGGCATTTTTGCGTAATGAAAGGTCCCCCATGGAGTGGTGAACGATGTCTTGTATCGGTCGTCCTCATGAACAGAAACTTGGTTATATCCTGAATAACCATCAAGAAATGACATGCGAGATGCCCCCACTACTCGCTGAAGAATGTGGTCCATTTTGGGCAGTGGATAGTTGTCCTTCAATGAGACTTTGTTTAGATTTCTGAAATCGATGCATAAGCGAATCTCCCCTGTCTTTTTCCTTATGGGTACCAAGTTGGAGATCCAATCTGAAAATCTGATTGACACAATGATTCCTGATTTGTACAACTTGTTGATCTCCTTTACAATAGATGGCAGCAACTTTGGATTTAGTCTTCTCAACTTTTGTCTGAATGGCTTTTGATTAGGCTTAATGGGTATAGTGTGCTGAATTATGTTAGTGTCATATGTATTTAAATCAGAACAATCCCAAGCAAACACATCTGCAAATGAAGACATCAAACTGATATATTTATCCTTGGTCTTTGGCAGCAATGCTTTGGACAATTTTACCAATTTAGGATTTGCAGTTGTCCCGATATTGACCTCTTCCAAGCCCTTCTCTGTTGGCTTGCGGGTTACATCATCCTAATCGAAGAGTTCTTCTAGAGGTATCAAGCCTTTGGGAATAACGTTATTCTTCAGCTGCAACACGTCCATTTCATTGATCTGCATTTCATCTGTACCATTGTCTTTTCCATCATCATTTTCTTCATCTATTGAGGTCTCTTTAAAATTGCCTTTGTTTTGCAGAAAATCCTCAATCTCGTCATCATCTTGGAACACTTGCCAATATCTCTGATTGGTTGGAACGGTTGGATGGTGTTTGACATAGATTTCGAATTTGTTGCTATAGTTCATTGGGATTTTCAAACTGCTCGCTGCCTTAGCAAGAGCATCGACAATGATGTTTTGTATGCGAGGCACACAAGTCAAGGTGTATTCTGAGAATAATTTGAAAAATTCTAGGACTGCGTTACGGTGGGCCCGCATCCTAGGATGTTTTGCTTGATATTCGCCTCTGACCTACTTGATAACCAATTCGAAGTCGCCATATACTAAAATCCTCTTAGCGTTCAACTTTCTTAGAATTTTCAGGCCAACAATCAGAGCTTCATATTTAGCTTCATTATTTGAACATCCAAAAGCCAACTTGTAAGAGCAAACCCATACGTTACTAAGGACCTTGTTTGGGGCAGAGAAGGGACTGCGTACCCAAATTTCTATTCCAGCACCATCATTTCCTATAGCTCCATCAAAATCCATGGTCCACAATCCTTCTTCCTCCTCTTGCAAGTGATGGAAATCTGTGTGTTTGCCTGCTTGCTGCCCGTTGTTTTCAGCTGATTGCCCAATGGTGTTCTGTTGTTTTTGTTCCTATTTCTTTAAAAATTCTCTGAAATTTTATGTTATTTCTGGAATATCATCTGCTTCTACCAACTGACTATCTATATCATTCAAACTATCTGAATACAAAACAAAAGACTCTAAATTTGTATGTACATAGTTAATAGGATGATTTATTGGTTTATCCTTGCTTGTGATCATGTACCTCATTTTCTATTCCCGATATAATTTCCTCATCTATCCAAATACTGGGATCATTGCATAGGAGAAGTCTAGCTGTAGTGTCCCTTTTAGTTTTGCTACCCAAGACCTAGAAAGAAGTATGCCAAACCTTGGAAGAATGTCTGCCACTACAACATCTGTCAATACATTCTTGATGGGGAGCTGATCCAAACTCACAACCAAGTCTTTGATGAGACATATACATCTTACTTTGCTGGAATCGAACGAATAGAGATCATGATATTGCCGGGTGACGTCTAGACCAAGCTTGTCCATGATTTCCTTGGGCATAAGATTGTGAGAGGCTCCGGAGTCGAACATGGCATTATGTAAAATGAAATCATGCAACCTCAAACTGATGTAGAAAGGTGGCACCTCGCTATCATGAGACTTGCCATTTGATGTTGGCCCAAAAATCATTTCAGGCTGATCATCTTCGACATTCACCATGTCTGACATCGGATCCAAATTTAACATTTTAGATACTTTTCCTTTATAACTGTTGTTCTTCAATATTTCAATCAAAGGGATGGATATTTTTAGTTTGGAAATTTCATTCTCTAAATTGAACGTGGGAATCCTCTCCACCTCTTTCACCAGGATTTCTTTCCTCTCCTTTTCTTTCGATGTAACTTGCTGATGTGTTGGTTCTTCTGATGCTGATTTGCTGCTTTCTGCTTCAACCACCTCCTTTCCTTTCCTTTCCATACCAGCTAAATCATTTTTTGGTGCTTCAGCATCTTTCTTTTTCTAAATGGGCCTTACTGGCACATCCCTATTTCTAAGTGAATATTGCTGCTATTGGGCGGACAGAGCATTCATGTAGCCTCTTTGATATTCATTTGATTAGTCCTCCAAGACGGTGTCGCTTGCTAGAATTAAATTTCCATCCTTGTGTGCGGCTAAATTCTCTGTATACTCATCCTCTTCAGTGAGATAAGTAGGCAAATCGTCAGGAGTAAAGAGATGATTCTCTTCGCCCATTACATTCCTGTCTTCATCTGATTCCGGTCCATTAACAAAATTTTGCTGCAAAGTTGTTTGTACTTCTTGTTGTGCAATTGGCTCTTGAGCTCGCTGATCTCTCTGTCTTATCCTATACTGTGGTTGTTGTTGGCCACAGAAGTTAGGATTTTTGCCTTGTGGCTCCGGTTTGTCAAGTGTCACTCTCTCAAGCATTTGTTCTACCTTCCTAAGTAGCTGATCTATTGAGGAAGATTCTTCCTTAGCAGTGACCTTCTTTTCTACTTTCGCTCTAGCCCTCTTGGTCAACAAATTTGCTTCAATGCTGACTGCTATCTTTTGCATGTCTTCCATCGTAGCCGGTTCTTTTTCTCTCAATTGATAAGCCATATCGGCATCAAAACCATCTAGTAATTTCAACATGGCTAGTCCCATGAGTGGCCTTAGATCATCTGGAATTTCATTATACACTGTATTGAATCTCATGCAATAATCTTGGACTGACTCACCAGCGTTTCTCTTGATTTGCTCATATTCGGACAGAATATGAAGAGGGTTCTTTTTCACTTCCCAGCAGTTCAAGAATTGTCTTTGTAGGTCTGCTAAGGTGGCGATACATGTAGCCCGTAAACCTCTGAACCATTTCCTTACTTCACCTATAAATGTTTGTACAAGGAGTCTCATCGCCACGTTTTCCACATCTATCTCATGAAGTTCATAAAAGTTTGTCATTCTCTCCACATGTTGCTGCGCATTAATGTCGTTAGGAGTGCCATCAAAGAATGGGATTTTGCTTTGGTAATTAGCGGGCATATCATCTAGAATTTGAGGCAAAGCAAGCGGTGCGAAATGTGTGGCCATTACTCTCGGTGGATTTGTCCTCAGAGGCATTGGAGGAGTGTACACAGTTTGTACGGGGCTAACAATGGGAGTTTGAAGCTAAGCTATTATGTAGTTATCAATAGACCGATTATCCCTCTCTGTCTCCAAGTCTACAAGAAATTGTGGATTATGGACAGTAGAGTCAACCACTCTTTCTGACTTGGTTTCAAACAACGATAATTCAAATTGCTCGTCAAACTCTAGCTCTTCAATATACTCAAAAATGTCCAGGCATGAATGATATTTGAGGATGGGCAGTATAGATCTTTCTTGATGACTATTTCTAGAAATCAAATTTGGATTTTCGTAGATGAGTGGAGGGTCAGGATCTGGATTAGCTTTGGTGTATCTTCGAGAAGCTAGCGTGATATTGAGAAAAAATCAAAGGACACAACCTATTTTACATCATCCTATCAAATCCTAAACTTATCATCTAGAAGCTTAGAATTATTAAAAACCAAGGGGATTTGATTTATCCCCAGTGGAGTTTCCACTATGTTAGCACCTAAATCCGCCTCAGGCTGAAAGAAGGCAAAATTCAGGGTAACCACAAACCACACTCAGTCTGGTAGCTAGCCCTACCAGAACAGGAGAGGGCTCTCTCCAAGTCACACTAAGTGAATAAGTAAATGAAATGGCCTGAGATGACTTAAAATGAACTATTTGTCTTAGGCTAGTAAGTGAAAATGAAAATAAGGAGTGGTTTTTATGAATGACTGTGTTTCTGGGATGTTATGGGACCACTGGACCTCATTGAACAGAGAACTTAACATAAAGGCACATATTATTTCGTGAGGCAAGGTAGGCTGAAAGCATAGCAATTTAGTTTTAAAATACGGTGGAATGGAAAGATTGATTAGGAAGGTGAAAAGGGCATGGGTGTCATGAATCCTTTTCAACAGAAGAATGAACACTGTACATGGAATTTTCCCACAGGTAGAGCAATAAAATTGAATTCTACCTGATCTCACTCAAAAAATCTCACCATAAATGAATACGAAATGAAACTATGGAACATAACAAAGAAATGGAGGGATTGATTAAGAAGGTGAAAAGGGCATGGACAACATGAATCCTTTTCAACAGAAGAATTAAACACTGCACATGAAGTTTTCCCACAAGTAGAGCAATAGAATTGAATCTACCTGACCTCATTCGAAAAATTTCACTAGAAATGAAATGCAAAATGAACTATGAAACATAACGAGATAGATATGAAACATAAGAAAAACACTTGCTACACTCACAACCATAGGAATCTCATGAAACAGAGCAGTTGCCTTTCATTAATTCTCTGTAAAAATATACAGTGCAGAAACAAAGTTTCTTTCCCACAGTCCCCCAGAAGTTACAAGCCAACCCTTTGCAAATAACTTGCATATAATATATAGACTGTGTGAGGAAGAGATAGAATGCCCAGGGGTTGGGAAGTTACTCAAACCATTTCGAAATGGAGATGGAGAGCCAACCATCAACTACAGGTGCAGCACTCTCAAGAATTGTTGGGTATACGACCAATAGTCCCACATTGACTAGAAGTGGGGAGGATCATGGGTATATAAGGATGGACAAATATCTCCATTGGTATGAGGCCTTTTGGGGTAAGTCCAAAAGCAAA
The DNA here is from genome assembly GCA_000404065.3 of Pinus taeda. NCBI lineage: Eukaryota > Viridiplantae > Streptophyta > Pinopsida > Pinales > Pinaceae > Pinus > Pinus taeda. The sequence goes on along the minus strand of APFE031677760.1, from coordinate 11,310 downwards.
TCCATGAGGGCTTAGGCCCAAAGTGGACAATATCATACCATTGTGGAGATATGTAGTGTTCAGAGTCCTTACAAGAATGACATTTGGCTGGGGTGACCCTTTGCATTCCTTTGACACTTGGATAGATGCCCATCTGGAGAGAAAACTCTTTAAATGCCACCTTCGGTGCCAAAAAAAACCGAAGTGTAGATGACCATTCCCACTTGGAGAAGTCGCGACCCAAAATTTCGAGAAATGTGAGCAAATTGGCAGTTTTTTCCTCTGTGCGCCGCGCCAAATTCTTTGTGTGTCGTGCCACTTTAGAGCCCATTTTGGGGCACTTGCTGGTGTCTAAAATGTGCCTAAGTGGGCTTGTTAGAAATCCTGTCCTGTCTATTTTCTAACCCCACTAGAATTTCCAAATTTGGTGCTCATTTGCCCCTCCAAATCTTCATTCTCCCAAGACTGCTTTCTGTGTGTCAAAAAAGTGGCAGAGAGGACATTTTTGGATGTTTTTTGACCTTTAAGAGGCCCAGATCTTGTCAAAATTTCTTGCCCAGACACCAGTAGTCGTATTTTTTGATGCTGAATCCAAATATGCAAGCCGTTCCTCAATTAGAGCCCTAGAATTTTAGCGTCGAACCACTGGGAGGAATTTTGTGTTTTGTGTCCAAAAAATTTTCCTGTGACCAAAATTTGCCCATATTTTTTGAAATTTGGGCTGGAGGTTCCCTATGAAGTGCTATGCTATGCCAAGGAAGCCTCAGCCATGATTCGAAGCCGATCTTGCTCCTTTGCCTCCTTTGCCTCTTTTGTCGCTTTGCTCAATTTTGCCTTTAGGCTCCTGATTCTTGCTCTGCAGCTCATGTTTCGGGCCTGGTAGTGATGAGTCATGCACGTCAACATGTCTTTCTCCCTGTTAGCTTTATCTAACCACTGCTCCAAGTGTAGATTGACCTGATCCAACCAAGACTCACGGTCGTTGTTGATCTCTTGCTCCAAGGTAGTGAGCTCGATCCCTCTCTGCTGGACAGCTTGTCGATTTTCACGAATGATTTGCAACTCCATGATCATCTGTTGGTCCTCAAGTTGTTTGTTCCTCTACTCCAGATACTTGATGACCCATCTGGCCCTCTTGAAATTGAGTATCAAGTCTTTGATTTCTGTATCCTGCTCCCGAATGATCATCCTAAGTTTGGCATTCTCTGCCTCTATCTCTTCATCAGGAAAGAAGATGACACCGGTCCCTTGTGCACCAGATGGCCCCTCCTCCTGCACTGGCTCCTTGCCCTTACCCTACTCCTGTGGTGCTGATGTCGAAAGTGAGGCCCCTTCCACCCCGGGTGGAGATAACACTCGCTTTGTTGCTGCGAACAATGGTCTACTACCCTTCTGGTATGTGATGTATACTAGCATGGTGGCAGTCTCATGGCACTCAAACTGATGTGAAGGACCCCCCACCTCATGCTCTACCTTTGATACCAACGGTGGAGTGTTGAAGAATCACAGGAGATGAAGTCCTCCCGAGCAATACCCTGCAATCCTAACTGATGGTCCACCAGAATCCAGATGAGAGCAAAATGATAGACATTGTTTAGCTGTTGTCGAGGGGTCTTGCGCTGCATGAAGTTTTTCATCTTCTCAATGTTGTTGCAAATGAAAAACGGGAGGCTCATCATCCGCACCCGGGTGAAGTGCATGAGAAACCTGATGTGATATGCATAAAGGCGTGAAAACCTCCCCTCGCAACTGAAATACTTCATGATCAATCTCATGAGTGGGGCATACTCATCTCTCAAAAATCTGAATGGAAAAACTCTGGTGAGCTGGCTCAAGTAGCTGTTCTTGATGTAAGGCTCATAATGATGCCTCTCCACCTTCTTTTTCTTATGCGACTACTCTCCAATGTTCGGTATTCCTGTTGCCACTGATATGATTTTTGGTGTCAAGGTGAAAGTGACCCCAACAAGGGGGGATTGACCTCCCTGTAGATGAAGTGCAAAAAGGCGGGCCAACTCATGATGGACTCTGACATTTTCCACCCTTTGACAAAATTCATAACATGCCAAGTGCTGGAAACAAGACATGGCAAGCGGGCATGCCTGCAGCTCAGTGAGGGTGTTTGGCTCATCTCTAATATGCCTGCCACTCTGGTGATGTTTCCTATGGGCCCTCTCCCCTGAAGATGTGTTGCTGTGGGTTCCCTCCTCATACTCTAATGAATTTTCTGATGCCATTACTGCTGCTTGTACCCTGAGTTTTATGCTGTCCTCTGAATCCAATGAAACTGATAGATGCTCTGAAAATCTGTCACCAAGGGGACAATAAAATAGGGAGTGTTAGGAGGGGAATGATGAAAAGGGGAATAGGGGTTTAAAAGGATAAATTTATCAGGGATTTGGGAATGTTTTTTGGGTATGGTATTGATGGGGTAGGGTTTGAATTTATTTTGGTAGGGTTTGGGTTTTTTGAGTCATAGGAGGAGGGGGAAAAAGGAATATGATTACAGTGGTGTTAAGGTGATGATAAGGGGAAAATGATGAAGGGAAAATGGTGATAGGGGTAGGGTAGGAAAACACTTTGACAACACTGTTACTATAGCAAAAACCCTAGGAGCTTGATTTCTTTGTGTCTTCTTTTGTTTACTAAAAACAATTTTGGCATTAGATTTATACTCATCAAAATCATGGTATTCTTCTTAAGTTTAATGCCAAGAGTGAAGGTAGTTGGTCTACCTCTCAAGTTTGATAGGAATTCACCAAATTTTAGGCAAATTGGTGGTTTTCTGGGCTTATATCTCTGTGCGCTGCGCGCATTTCCCAGCACACCGCACGCTCTGAGTGCGCCGCGCCATTGGCATTTTTACACTGTGAACCGGCTCCCAGTGCGCCACGCACGATGAGTGCGCCGCGCCTCCTTGTGTGTGTGCCGCACACTCAGAATCTTGCCATGAATTGCTTGCAGGGATAGGGAAATGGTTATGTGGTGGTTTTAGGGTGGGGTTCTTAGGAAAAATGGTCAATGGGAGATGAGAAAGATGATGGGTGAGGGGACAAGGGGAGTGGAATGAAACCTTGGTGCTATCATCACATTTTTGCAACCCCAGCCATCGTTTTCTTGGTGATTTTTTTCATGTTTTACCTTATGCTTTTGGGTGACATTTAAACATCTCATAAACACCATATCAATGACAAAATTGATGGAGAAGAGGTGTCCACAGGGCCTACCTCTTGTTTTTCTAGCCTTCACCAAGACTTGAAGCGGTTTGGAAACTTTTTATGCCCCTGGCTATGTGTGTCGCACACCAAGCCCAGTGCGCCACGCGCTGGGTGTGTGTCGCACCCTTGTAAATTTCCCACTGCAGGCTGGCTACGTGTGCGTCGCGCCCTCTGTGTGCACTGTGCTCCTTGGTGTATGCGCCATGCCCTCGAACTCCAACTCCCACTCCCTCAAACGCTCACAATTTCGCTTTCTCACCTTTGAAATGCTTTCTCCAAGTCTTCAATGGCACAATGGCTTTGCTTTGGGCCACAACAAGTATATATATAGGCTTGAGAGAAATTGGTTTGATTTTTTCTTCCTTGAAAACCCACTTTCAAATGCTTGTGTTTTGCACTTTTTTCATTGACTTTTAAAACACCCTGATTTTCATTTTTCTCTGAAATTTTGGCTCTCATGATGGGATTTTCGACATTTCTTTGCGGGGAGTGTGTGACTGGGCATTTGGCCATAGAAACCACGACTGCATCTGAAAAATCAACTTGTGCATTTTTGGAAAATTTTGTCATAAATGACCTTGTTTGACTTTTCTTCAAAACAGAATTTTGATGAAGAGTCGATGTCTCTTCAGGTGATGATGAAGCTTTCTGGACCATAGTTGTATAAGGTCTCCCCCTGGCCTGCATGGCTTGTTTCTGGACATGTTTTTTCAAAGACCAATTTGATGGTTTCCTAGACACAATCATAAAAAATGACTTTGTCCTGTAATATGACCAGACCTTGACTATCATGAATTTCAGTGATTATGGACCAAGCCCTGAACCAGCAGGGACCAGACATGAGGGAAGATGACTAGCATGACTTTCTCCGTCAGATCATGGCATGTCCCTAGCGAAATGCAACTAGAAGAGTGGAGTAGGACACCTAATCATGAAATGCATAAAGAGTTGTGATCCCTGACAGAGGACTTGACCAGATCGACTCTAACAGTGATAACAAGGCTAACCATTCAAAAATTGAACAAGACCTTAACCGAAACATGATTAGTACATGATAGACATTTCATCAAAGATATGGTAAACATGAAAGCTTCTGGTCATGAATGCATATACGGTCATAAATCTTTTAATTTCGTTTGAGAATGACCAAGAAGTCTCAATTCCCTCTCAATCTAGCTATAACAACACTTGTTAGCTCATGCATTCATCAACAATTCAATAAACTATGAAATCATGAACAAGAGCAATAACTTGAGAACATCATAGAACCATGCTTATAACCAACATATAACTAGAATAGAAACCATGAAAAATCAACCATAAAATCCACATAATAACAAGTACATGTGCTCATCAATTACATTAGAATAATAGCTCATATTAACTTATGCAAAATCCAACCAAGTCAGGGACTTCCATGTACCACCCAACCATAGATTGGGCTGAACCAAATCTTTCTTTTAGCCAATCACCCGTGTGCCATATTCCAAGCATGAATGTGGGATCTCATGGGATAAACCAAGAAATAATCAACTAGGGACTCTATAGGTTAAACCACCTCTACCCTCAAGCTACTACGATCTCACCTAAACTAGCCCCGAGATCGCAAAACCAAACCAAGCATTGATGCCTCAAAATTTCCTCACCATGCCTTGAGGAATTTTCATGTCCACTAGCCTATCAAGGGATTCCTCGAGAAAACCATCCCCACCCCCAACCCTTGTGATTTTATTGAGACCACCTCACTTGGTTCCAAAACCTTTGGGAAATCCAAATATTAACCAAGAATGAATCCCATCACACCATGGTTATCTAAGAAATGGCAAGGCAAGGTTGAAACCACTATCAATCCAGGAAAATCCCATGCCAAAGACAACAAGCATAAACAATAAAACAATGCATGAACCATGCAATCAAATCGAGGCACGTTAAATATCACATGCACACTTGTACCTACAATCCATAGCTAAATTTTATCATTAATTACGATTTTCCAACATTCCTCTTGTGATCCATTCCTTTCCATTACTTTCTTTTCCAAGTGCTTGTTCTCTCTCCTTTGCTACACCTGATCAAAAGTTGTGAAAATATTATCCATTGTTTCTCAGGTGCCTTTTATTATTGATGTCCCCTTTTTCTTCAATTTCCTTCATTTTCTCTCTAATTTGCCTTGCATGCATATTTGTGTATCTTCATCTCCCTTTTCTCCTATTTTCCTTATTTCTCATAATTAAATGCGAATTGTTTCCTCTTTTCCTTTTCCAATACCTTTTCCAGTTTCCATAGCCATTAATAAACCACAAGTGATGCCCACTATAATGATTGCCCAACATTTAGCTTGGAATATGTGTCCCATGACCTTGGTATTATTTATTTACACAGAAAATCAACTAGGGACTATTACAAATCCCTCCCCATTGGGGGAACACCATCCTACTTGTTTAATGATGCTTATGACCAATAAAACATACTGCTTATGGAGCTTTATAACACAACTCATTGCACTATTTACAATATACCAAACTGAGGAAACATAACCACCATAAACCCAAATTTATGTAGTATTTACACTGACAACACATATACTTATGCACATTTTCTTAGAGCTCCAAAAAAACAAGATAATTTTAGAGCTTTATAATCACATCGCAACACAATATTTACAATAATATACATATGAACGTTTTCTTTAGATAGAAAATAAAAGGATATGATACTCACATCAACATCAAGTGAATCCAGAGATTCACACCTCCACCCTCAAAGTCATACTAGGATTCCCCTCCTTCCTAGGAAGTCTAGAATCTAATTCCAAAATCAACTCCTACCTACAATGTCAAGGGCCACAATCCTTGTGCTACTTTTTCTCTTAGTGAACAATTATTGACTCAATGTTCCCGGGCACACTCCCAATGTGTTTCTAATTCCAATCAATAATGTTATTAACCAAAACAAATTTATTCCCCAACAATCTCTTCTCTGCTTCCCAGACCCTCAATATCTGTAACAAGGGTATCCATAGACTATATCGCCTCTACCCTCAATATCAGCAAAAAGAGCATCTAGAGACTATACCACCTCTACCCCCAATATTAACAATAAGGTAATCAAGACACTATACCATCTCTACCTATAATATCAACAACAAGGGAATCCAGAGACTATATCATCTCTACCCTCAATATCAACAACAAGGGCATCCAAAGACTATATCATCTATACCCTCAAGAAAAGGAACTCAAGATTAATCTCTTCCCAAGATTCCTAGGGCTCAAGGGATATTATCTCAACCCATAGCCTCCATGGATTGTGAGAACCAATCCCTTTACAACACTTACACATACACAATACACATGACACAGTACCACATGTACATAACATAACATGTATGACATGTACACAACACATGTACAACATGTACACAACACAACATGTGCAACATATACACAAAAATAGTACTGCACATCCACATACCACACCGTCTCTACCAAGCAACCTTTCCTCTAGTGTCTTTCCCATGCCTTACTATGAGCATCCACAACCCAAGTCACGGGTCTGTGGTTATTTCCACTATCCATTAATATCCTAGCATGTCACAGATCACACTAATTTTATTCTGTTGATTTATCCTTCAGCATTTCCTACCATAACATAAACATAGGAATAGTTATAAGCACATAATATCAATATCATATCCAAATGATACTAACCTCATATATTTTCCAAGGCTAATCTGCCTACTTGATTCCTCATAAACTAGGATTCTCTTCATGCCATTCACCTGCATAACAAACACATTCTTCCACAAGAATGATCCTTGACAAACCTATCAAAAAATGGAATTCATATATATATATATATATATATATATATATATATATATATATATAATCACAACCTAATTACCAGTGCTCATAACATCAAGGCTAAGAGAACTCCCTCTAACCATGCAACACATGCAGAACATTGAGAACAAGAGTTCCGAACTTAGCCAAGGCATTTGATGCCTCAAACACATTTACTTTAACTTTCACGTTACCTTTCTCATGATTTTCTTACCCCTGTCTATTTACCCTGATGAACCTAACCATCCCAACTAGCTTCCATATTATTGCCTTCATTTTCCCTTTATCCATGCACTGGGCTTCATTTGGGTCTTACATTATCTATTGTGTTTCATTTAGCTCTCCCCGAGCTCCATTAAATTTCCTCTTTCCCCAACCAATTCCCAAGGTCCTCAATTATACAAAAGGAAAGAACAATAAGGAAAGATAAAGAAAACATGGAAAACCAAACAACAATACAACACCACAAACAAAGTGGCATGGCCATGCACAATACACAATCTATTGTGACTCCTTAGACTCCTATATATAGAAAGGAGGTTTTGTCATTTGAATCATCAAAGAATCATTCATTTGTGTAATTTAAAGGAGGTTCCCCCTCGAAGAGGCTGAATTCTAAGGCGTTGATCTATCTTCTCTATCTTTTTGTGAGCTGGTTTCATAACATTTGGTATTAGAGCTTTGGATTCTAGGGTTTCGCTGCTCCAAATAGGTCATCGTGGCATTTTCGTTATAACTTTTTTTCTGCGACGTTTCAAAACTGAAAAAAGAAAAACCCATTTGAGACGAAATCGCACTGAACCTTGGGTTTGAATTCCAGAGCTTTTCACACTATATTTGTGGATATATGATCTGAGGAAGTTGGTTTTTTTCCAGACTCCTGAATTACATTCCAAATAGGTGACCTGGGGAAAATCGTCATAACTCTCTCTAAGCATCGGATTAAAGTTTTGTAAGAAGGTACAGAAAGAGGATGGACTTTAGTTTCTTGTATATATGTTTCAGTGCCAAAGGTCGAAACAGTGACACGTGGCATGTCGTACAAGTTCACTCTACTGAGCTAGTCTATAATCAGGTCATGGTGGGAGATTTGGCATAACTCTTCCTTGGAGAATCCAATTTGGATCAAACTAGTGGCATTGGAAAGAGGATAGAGAGGGCTACTATAGGTCGCAATTTTAGAATTGGGTGATCCAAAATTATAGAGATACATCAGAGGAAATATCAAGCTCCTACAAAGTGAAAAAAGGTGTTTCGATTTTTTTAAATTTTTGCTTAAGCTTTGTTTGAAAAATTATTTTGAAGAAATTCAAAGGGAATAGTAGAGCATTAGTATCGGTAACTGATTCCCTAAGGAAAGAAAATGTAAACACCTAGTAAGCAACCTAAAAGCTCTGGCATGACTCATGAAGAAGAGGAAGAAATGCTACATGATATATCAAAATTACAAGACCAAGTGCAACAAATGTCACTCTCACAAAAGCTAACAGAAGCTAAGATAAATGGCGTGGAATCTAATATAAAGGGCGTGGAAGCTAAGATGGACGATTTGAAGATAGATTTGAAGACAGATTTAAAGAGAGACATGGCAGATTTGAAGACAAATTTGACAATTTTTCTACAAGAAATACTTACAAATGGTGAAAGGGTAGTAAAAGAAACTCATGATGCGAACAAAAGAAATATTAATCATGATTTCATAGACTCTAATGTGGGATCGAAGACCCACCATATTCCAAAAATTGATATGAGGAAGTTTGATGGAAAGGATCTCTGTTATGAAACCAGCTCAAGAAAAGATAGAAA
>APFE031677755.1:0-19558 GCA_000404065.3 Pinus taeda | reverse complement strand
TGATCTGTGCGTCCAAAATATAATTAGTTACAGTCTTGAAGGAGGTCTTGAACCTCCGTTCTGTTGGGTAACATTCTGTTGCCGGGATTTGAACCCGAGTCGCCTTGATAGCTTATGACATATTGAATCCAAAAATATGATTAGTTACACTTTTGAACGTCCGACCTGCTGAATAAGGTTTAGTTGCAGGGAGTTGAACCCGGGTCACCTTGAGAGCTTATGAAATATTAAATCCAAAAATATGATTAGTTATACTCTTGAAGGAGGGCTTCAACCTCCGACCTGATGGATGACGTTTCGTTGCCGGGATTTGAACCCGGGTCGCCCTGCGAGTTTATGAAATCTTACATCCAATATATAATTACTTATAGTCTTGGAGGGCTTGGACCTCCGACCTCCTGGGTAACGTTCCCTTGCCGGGATTTGAACTCGGGTCACATTGAGAGTTTATGAAATATTGAATCTAAAATATAATTAATTACACTGTTGAAGTAGGGTCTGAACCTCTGACCCGATGGGATTTTGCTATGTGGCCTTCGGATTTGATGAAATATTAAATCCAAAATATAACTAGTTAGACAGTTGAAGTAGGGCCTGAACCTCTGCCATATTTATTCCAGCGACAGATCACTTATATGTTTATTTATCAGTAAACTTTGAGGGTTTATGAAATATAATCAGTTGAAACGAGGGCTTGAACTTCCTGGGTAAGGTTTCGTTGGCGGGATTTGAACCCAGGATTTGAACCTCAGACCACATGGGTAACGTTCTGTTCCCGTTATGGGCGCATAAATATTTATGTCATATTATGGTGCTGCATAACTGTGAACCTTATTCGCTGTGGTTGTGGTTGCATATATGCAGGTCTCTCTGTGGTGGTTCCCAACGTCCCTGAAATGCATTTCGCAGTTTCAATGGCATGGGCCGTTCTTAACACAATGCCTGCTCTGCTCAATTCAAACCAATTCTTGCCTCTCGTCACAGACGGAACTCAGCCTCAGCCTCAACCTGGTACTCAGAGCTAGATCCATCCGTCACAAAACCTGACCTCCGCCCGCTGTTGCGCTTTAATTCAATTCAATTCTCTGATACCCATGGAAATTGGTTTGCACAGACCAAAAAACTTAGGTCTATATGGTGCTGATAACAGGGCCATGGAACTTGGCTAACAAGCAGGTCTGATAATGTATGTATAAAATGTGTAACTTATCTCCAAGAATTTGGGAGGATTAAATAATTGAATCGTATTATATTGTGGTTGCAGGAGTTATGTAGCGAGCTAGGCGGTTATAGCATGTATCAACTATGCAGAGGACGCATATATTTCAGAGTAATCTCAACTGAATACTTTTCCTTTTCTCACATGACGTGACTCAGAGATTTGAATGCTCTGTTGCATTTTCGGAATGCATGCTCTGTTGCATTTTCTCAATTTGTTGTTGTTCTTCTCTATGAAAACTCTTTCCAGTTATATTTGAGGATCTTCATCTGGGTTTTGAGGATCCTTTGTTCAAACTGGGAATGCATGCTCTGTTGGATTTTCTTCTATCCAGCTGGGGATCCTCTGTATTTGAGGATCTTCTGCTGGATTTTGAGGACGCTTTGTTCGATCAAGCGAATATTTTCGGGGCTGCTCTGTTGGATTTTCTTCTATATCAAACTCAAGGTATGAAAACTCCTTCCAGTTATCTTATCATCGTTCTTTCTTTGATCATTGTCTGATAACACATTAAATTCAAGTTTAGCTCTCCTTTCATTGTCTACCATATTTAATTTCTTCGAAGAACAACATGTAATTTAGATATATACTGGACATTGAGATTCAGTTCGAGTGCATGTTTTGGTAAATCATTTGGGGATCACTGAACAGATAGACATCCAATGGGATGTGTAATCTTTGCGAGATTTTATAATAGGCTGAACTGCAAGTTGAGAGGCAGTGAAAATTTTCAGAGAGATTTGTTGGACTCACCCTATTTCCCAAATTTGTAGTTAATAATTAGAACTATCCCCAATACCTTTACTGTTTTAACCACAGCTTCACCAATGTCCAGGTGCCTATCAAATGGTTGGTGCTAATCTATATGACTTTTCCCCACAGCTTCACCAATGTCCAGGTGCCTATCAAATGGCTGGTGCTAATATATTTGAAATAGACTGAGAGTTTTCGTTGACTTATTCTTTTCAGGCATACCTGCAGCCGATGTTATTTTCTGCCAAGAATTTCTTTCGCCTGGCTTAATTTAGTACAAAAAAATTCATTAGTATGATATTTGGGTTTTAGTATAATATTTGTCTTCTTTATTCTCATAAAACTGAAAGACTGAATCTAAGTATTAATAGATCGTAAATTTTGATAGGAATCACGAGCTGATAATTATAAAAAGATTATAGCCAGTGATGAGTCGAATCTTGGTATGTTACGCTCAGAGAAAGGTGATCTACCCAACTATGTTTGGAGATTAGGAATATAGTGAGGCAGTTAGCTGCAGAGAAAAGCCACGAGATATGAGTGAGCTAATTTAATACAGTGAGAGAGTGGCAATATAAAACATTAAAAGTCACCCGATATGTTTATCCGTCTCGTTGAAACAATCATTACTTATTGCACAGCGTTGCAAGCATTCAACGATTTGATGTTTCATAATGATCCAACAAGCGATTCGTGTGCCATCTCATTCTTTTGTTGTTTTCATGGCTGCGCTTTAACTAGACTTAGTTTCCATGAATTGGCTTTTTTTTAAATGATTTTGAATTTTTTTTTTAATGTTTAGATTAACTCCGTTTCTCAAATTTATTTTGAATTAAGCTTTTGGCTTTTACATTTTACAGATATATTTTTCATTTAATATATATTCCTTCCTAAATGAATTTAGATATTAGTAAATTTAATTTATTTTAAATAAAATTTCTTATATTTTCTTTATTGATAGTATTTATTTTGATTTATTTTTAAATTATTTGTTTATTAATATTATTTGATTAAATTTATCTTTTAAAATATGTTAAAATTTACATAAGTTATTAAGTTTTACACTTTATTTTCTATGTATTTTAAGAGTGATTTTGAATATGTTTTTAATGAAAAGTTAACCTAGAGTGCATTGGGATAGAATAAAGTAGACTAAGCTACACAAGAATAGGCTAGACTAGTTTAGATTAGATTATGGAAAGCTAGAGCCAGTTAGAGTAGGCTAGGCTAGGCTAGATTCTAGAATAGGCCAAGCTATGGCAAACTAGAGTAGACTAGGCTAGAATAGGCTAAGCTATGCTAAACTAGAGTAGACTAGGCTAGGCTAGAGTAGATTAGGGCTGCTATAGGCTAGGTTAGGCTACAATAAGGTAGGGAAGGTTATGCTAGAGTAGGTTAGGATCAAGAAGGGTAGGGATAGGCTAAGCTAGGGTAGAGTAAGGGAGGGATAAGCTAGGCTAGGCTAGACTAGGTAGGTTATGTTGGACTAGGTTTAGGCTAGGCTAGGTTAGAGTAGGTTAGGCCAGGGTAGAGTAAGTTAGGTTAGGTTAGCCTAGGGTAGGTTAGAGTAGGCTAGGCTAGAGTAGGCTGTGTTAGGTTAGGCTAGGTTAGGGAAGGTTATGCTAGAGTAGGTTAGGATCGAGAAGGGTAGGGATAGGCTAAGCTAGGGTAGAGTAAGGGAGGGATAAGCTAGGCTAGGCTAGACTAGGTTAGGTTATGTTGGACTAGGTTTAGGCTAGGCTAGGTTAGGCTAGGCTAGGTTAGAGTAGGTTAGGCCACGGTAGAGTAAGTTAGGTTAGGTTAGCCTAGAGTAGGTTAGAGTAGGCTAGGCTAGAGTAGGCTGTGTTAGGTTAGGCTAGGGTAGGCAAAGGTATGCAAGAATAGAGTAGGTTAGGATAGGCTAGGTTTGGGTAGTGTAGGGCAAGGTAGGCTAGGATCTAGGTTAGAGTAGGTTAGATTAGGCTAGTTTAGGCTAGAGTAGGTTAGAGTAGGCTCGAGTACACTTGACTAGAGTAGGTTAGAGTGGTCTTGGATAGAGCACGTTAGGTTATGTTAGACTAGGTTTAGGCTAGGCTAGGTTAGGCTAGGCTGGGTTAGAGTAGGTCAGGCTAGGGTAGAGTAAGTTATGCTAGGTTAGGCCAGACTAGGTTAGAGTAGGCTAGGCTAGAGTAGGCTACGTTAGGTTAGACTATGTTAGGCTAGGCTAGAGTAGGTTAAGATATTTCATGCTAGGCTACGCGTGAATAGGCCATGCTAGGAGATAGTAGCTTAAGCTACGCTGGGGAAGAGTATGTCAGAGTAAGCTAGGCTAGAGTAGGCTAGGTTATGCAAGGGTAGGCTAGGTTAGAGTAGGCTGGAGTAGGCAATGGTAGGCTAGGCTAGGCTAGGGTAGTGTAGAGTAGGTTAGTCTAGGCTACGCTCGAGTAGGTTAGAGTAGGCCATGCTAGTGTAGGATATGTTAGGTTAGACTAGGTAAGGCTAGGCTAGAGTAGGTTAGGCTATGTGATGCTAGGATACGTGAGAGTAGGTCATGCTAGGAGAGAGTAGCTAAGGCTAGGATAGGCTAGAGAAGGCTAGAGTAATCTAGGCTACATTAGGCTAGGTTAGTCAAGAGTAGGCTAGGCTAGAGTAAGTTAAGCTAGGATAGAGTAGGTTAAGCTAGGCTAGACTGCTTTAGGCTAGGCTAGTGTAGGTTAGGCTAGGTTGGGCTAGGTTAAGCTAGATTAAGTTAGTCTAGGCTAAAGTAGGTTAAGTTAGGCTAGACTAAAGCACGTTAGGCTAGAGTAGGCTAGGTTGGGCTAGGCTACAATAGAGTAGGCTAGGATAGAGTAGGTTAGGCTATTGTAGGCTACACTAGTCTAGGCTACAGTAGGCTACACTAGCCTAGGCTAAAGTAGCCTAGAGTAGGCTATAGTAGGCTATGCTATAGTAGGCTAGAGCAAACTAAGCTAGGCTACACTAGGATAGGCTAGGTTAAGCTAAAGTGGGCTATGGTTGGCTAGGGTAGGCTAGAATAGAATAGTTTAAAACTTTAATCTAGGCTAGGCTAGGCTAGAGTAGGTTAGGCTACACCATACTAGGCTAGGGAAGAGTAAGTTAGGTTACGCTAGGCTAGGCTAGGCACAAGTAGGTTAGGATAGGCTACAGTAGGTTAGGTTAGGCTAGGCTAGGGTAGGCGAGAGCCGGTCATGCTAGGCGAGAGTAGGTTAGGCAAGGTTAGGCTAGGTTACAGTAGGTGAGAGTATTCTAAGCTAGAGTAGGCTTGGCTAGCGAAGAGTAGGCTAGGCTAAGGTAGGATAGGCTAGAGCAAGTTAGGCTAGCATAAAATAAGTTAGGCTAGGCTAGGCAAGGCTAGTGTAAGTTAGGATAGGTTAGTCTAGGCTAGATTAGGTTAGTTTAGGCTAGAGTAGGTTGGGCTAGAGTAGGTTAGGTAATAGTAGGTTAGGTTATGTTACATTAGGCTAGGATAGAGCAGGTTAGGCTAGAGTTGGCTAGGGTAAGATAGGCTAGGCTATGCTAGAGTAGGCTGGGATAGGTTAGGATATACTAGGATATATAAGGCTACAATAGGATAGGCTATAGTAGCTTAGGCTACACTAGGCTCTTCTAGAGTAGGGTAGGCTATGCTAGAATAATCTAGGCTTGGCCATGCTAGGTTATGCTAGTTAAGAGTAGGCTAGGCTAGGCTAGAGTAAGTTAGGCTATGCTACGCTAGTCTAGGATATGCTACAATAGGCAAGGGTAGGCTAGACTAGGTTAGGCTAGGCTAGAGTAGGCTACGCTAGAGTTGTCTAGGCTATAATAGGCTAGGGTATAGTAGGTTAGATTAGGCTAGGCTAGGCTGGGCTAGAGTAGGTCAAACTTGGCTAGGCTAGGCCATAGCAGGTTAGGATATGCTAGAGTAGGTTAGTTTAGGCTAGCCTAGCCTAGAGTAGGTTAGGCTAGTGTTGGCTAGGCTAGCATAGTATAGGGTAGGGTAGGTCATGCTATGCTAGGCTAGTGTATAGTACGTTAGGCTAAAGAAGAGTATGATAGGCTATAGTAGGCTAGGCTAAGCTAGAGTAGGCTAGGCTAGGATAGAGTATATTAGTTAAGGCTATGCTAGTGTAGGCCAAGCTAGGCTAGAGTAGGTTACATTAGGCTAGTCTAGGCTAGGTTGTAGTAGGCAATGTTAGAGTATTATAGGCCATGATACACTAGAGTAGTCTAGGCTAGACTAAAGCGTTCTAGGGTAGGCTAGAGTAAGCTATGCTTGCTAGGTTAGGCTAGAGTAAACTCGGCTATAGTAGTCGAGGCTAGGATAGAGTACGATAAATTATTATAGGCCATAGTAGGTTATAGTAGGCCACAGTGGGTTAGGCTATGCTTGACTAGAGTAGGTTAGGTTAAACTAGGGTATAGCATTCTAGGCTACACTAGAGTATGTTAGGCTAGACTAGTCTAGGTTAGGCTAGGTTAGGCTAGGTTGCAGTAGGATACGATAGAGTAATCCAAGGTAGGGTATGGTGGGGTAGAGTAAGCTAGGCTATAGGCTGTAATAGGGTATGTCATGTTATGTTAGGCTATAATAGGTTGTAGTAGGGTACACAAGGATAATGTAGTCTAGGCTAGGCTAAAGTAGGCTAGGCTAGGCTCGATTAGGCTAGGATAGGATTTACTTAGCTATAGTAGGCTAGGATAGATTAGGGTAGAGCTAGGGGGTTAATAATCACTTAAATGAAAGTCACAAAATGTTTTTTAAAATATTCTAAAATTATTAGTATTTAGGGTTTGGGGTTTTGTGTTTAGGGTTCATGTTTTAGGATTTAGGGTTTATAAGGATTTACTAAATTATTTTAATAAACACTTAAATAAAAGTTAGAAAACACTTTTTAAAATGTTATAAAATGCTTAGTGTTTAGGATTTAAGGTTTAGGGTTTAGGGTTTGAGGTTTTGGGCTTACAGTTTAGGGTTTCTTGTTTAGGGTTTATAACGCTTTAGTAAATTATTTTAATAAACACTGAAATAAAAGTTACAAAATGATTTTTGAAATGTTATAAAATGATTAGGGTTTAGGGTTTAGCTTTTAGGGCTTGGGGTTTAGGGTTTATGGTGGTTGAGCGTTTAGGGTTTATGGTTTATACGACTTTAGTAAATGGTTTTAATCAAGGCTTAAATAAAAGGTACAAAATTCTTTTTAAAATGATATAAAATGCTTAGGGTTTAGTGTTCATGGTTTGGCCTTTAGGATTCACGGTTTAGGATTTACAAGAGCTTAGTAAATTCTTTTAATAAATTCTTAAATGAAAGATCCAAAATTCTTTTTAAACTATTATGAAATTCTTATTGTTTAGGGTTTTGGGTTTTGATTTTGGGTTTTAGGTTTAGGTTTTAGGGTTTATAAGACTTTAGTAAATGCTTTTAATAAACACATAAATAAAAGTTACAAAACAATTTTTAAAATGTTATCAAAATTTTAGGATTTAGGCTTTAGGCTTTAGGGTTTGGGGTTTCACGTTTAGAGTTTAGTGTTTAGGGTTTATAATACTTGATTTAATGGTTTTAATAAACACTTAAATAAAAATTACGGACTACTTTTTAAAATGTTATAAAATGCTTAGTGTTTATGGTTTAGAGTTAAGGGTTTGAGATTTATTGTTTGGAGTTTAGGGTTTAGGGTTTATAACACTTTCATAAAAGCTTTTAATAAACACTTAAATAAAATTTAGGCAAGAATAGAGTAGGTTAGGATAGGATAGGTTTGGGTAGTGTAGAGTAAGGTAGGCTAGGCTCTAGGTTAGAGTAGGTTATGTTAGGCTAGTTTAGGCTAGAGTAGGTTAGACTAGGCTCGGGTACACTTAACTAGAGTAGGTTAGAGTAGGCTTGGATAGAGCATGTTAGGTTATGTTAGACTAGGTTTAGGCTAGGCTAGGTTAGGATAGGCTAGTTTATAGTAGGTTAGGCTAGGGTGGAGTAGGTTATGCTAGGTTAGGCTAGACTAGGTTAGAGTATGCTACGCTAGAGTAGGTTATGTTAGGTTAGACTATGTTAGGCTAGGCAAGAGTTGGTTAAGATATTTCACACTAGGCTACGTGTGAATAGGTCATGCTAGTAGATAGTAGCTTAAGCAAGGCTAGAGTAGGCTTGCCTATGTAAGAGTAGGCTAGGCTAGAGTAGGCTAGAGTAGGCAATGATAGGCTAGGCTAGGCTAGGGTAGTGTAGAGTAGGTTAGGCTAGGTTACGCTCGAGTCGGTTAGAGTAGGCCACGCTAGTGTAGGATATATTAGGTTAGACTAGGTAAGGCTAGGGTAGAGTAGGTTACGCTATGTCATGCTACAGTACGTGAGAGTAGGTCCTGCTATGAGAGAGTAGCTAAGGCTAGGCTGGGCTAGAGTAGGTCAGAGTAATCTAGGCTAGAGTAGGCTAGGTTAGTCAATAGTAGGCTAGGCTAGGCTAGAGTAGGTCAGAGTAATCTAGGCTAGAGTAGGCTAGGTTAGTCAATAGTAGGCTAGGCTAGAGTATTTAGGCTAGGATAGAGTAGGTTAAGCTAGGCTAGACTTATTTAGGCTAGGCTAGAGTAGGTTAGGCTAGGTTAAGCTAGATTAGGTTAGTCTAGGCTAGAGTAGGTTAGGTTAGGCTAGACTACAGTAGGTTAGGCTAGAGTAGGCTAGGTTGGGCTAGGCTATGATAGAGTAGGCTAGGGTAGTATAGGATAAAGTAGGTGAGGCTAGAGTAGGCTAGGCTAGTCTACGGTAGCCTAGAACATGCTAGGCTAGAGTAGGTTAGTCTATTGTAGGCTACACTAGTCTAGGCCAGAGTAGGCTACACTAGCTTAGGCCAAAGTAGCCTAGAGTAGTCTATAGTGGGCTATGCTATAGTAGGTTAGAGCAAGCTAGGCTATGCTACACTAGGATAGGCTAGGTTAAGCCAAAGTAGGCTATGGTTGCTTAGGGTAGGCTAGAATAGAGTAGTTTCAGCTAGGCTAGGATAAGCGAGGATAGGCTAGGCTAGGCTAGGGTAGAGTAGGTCAGGGTAGGCTAGCCTAGAGTAGGTTAGGCTACACCACACAAGGCTAGCGAAGAGTAGGTTAGGTTACGCTAGGCTAGGCTAGGCACAAATAGGTTAGGATAGGCTAGAGTGGGTTAGGTTAGGCTAGGATAGGGTAGGCGAGAGTATGTCATGCTAGGTGAGAGTAGGTTAGGCTAGGTTAGACTAGAGTAGGCTAGGTTAGAGTAGGTGAGAGTATTCTAGGCTAGAGTAGGCTTGGCTAGGGAAGAGTAGGCTAGGCTAATGTAGGATAGGCTAGAGCAAGTTAGGCTAGGATAGAATAAGTTAGGCTAGGCTAGGCAAGGCTAGTGTAAGTTAAGATAGGTTAGGCTAGGCTAGATTAGGTTAGTCTAGGCTAGAACAGGTTGGACAAGGCTAGGCTAGAGTAGGTTAGGAAATAGTAGGTTGGGTTATGTTACATTAGGCTAGGATAGAGTAGGTTATGGTAGAGTCGGCTATGGTAAGATATGCTAGGCTACACTAGAGTAGGTTGGGCTAGGTTAGGTTAGAGTAGGCAAGGCTATACTAGGTTAGGCTATGCTAGAGTACAATGGACTAGTGCAGACTATAGTAGCCTAGGATAAGGTAGAGTATGCTAGGCTAGCCAAGGCTAGAATAAGCTAGGTTAGGCTAGAGTAGGCTTGACTAGGCTAGAGTAGGTTAGGCTAAGGTAGTCAAGGGTAGAGTAGGCTAAAGTAGGCTAGGCAAGGTTAGGCTAGAGTAGGCTAGGCTAGGCTAGGCTAGAGTAGGGTAGAGTAGGGTAAGTTATTCTAGGCTATAGTAGGCTAGAGTAGGTTAGTCTAGAGTAGTCTAGGCTAGGCTAGAGTAGGGTAGGATAGGCAAGGCTAATGTAGAGTAGGCTATATAAGGCTACTATAGGATAGGCCATAGTAGGTTAGGCTAGGCTAGGCTAGGCTAGGGTCTACTAGAGTAGGGTAGGCTATGCTAGAGTAATCTAGGCTTGGCCATGCTAGGTTATGCTACTTAAGAGTAGGTTAGGCTAGGCTCTAGTAGAGTGGGGTAGCCTATGCTAGAGTAATATAGGCTTGGCCACGCTAGGATATGCTACTTAAGTGTAGGTTATGCTAGGATACAGTAGGCTAGGCTAGGCTAGAGTAAGTTAGGTTATGCTATGCTAGGCTAGGCTAGAGTAGGCTAGGCTAGAGTAGGCTACGTTAGGTTAGACTATGTTAGGCTAGGCTAGAGTAGGTTAAGATATTTCATGCTAGGCTACGTGTGAATAGGCCATGCTAGGAGATAGTAGCTTAAGCTACGCTGGGGAAGAGTATGTCAGAGTAAGCTAGGCTAGAGTAGGCTAGGTTATGCAAGGGTAGGCTAGGTTAGAGTAGGCTGGAGTAGGCAATGGTAGGCTAGGCTAGGCTAGGGTAGTGTAGAGTAGGTTAGTCTAGGCTACGCTCGAGTAGGTTAGAGTAGGCCATGCTAGTGTAGGATATGTTAGGTTAGACTAGGTAAGGCTAGGCTAGAGTAGGTTAGGCTATGTGATGCTAGGATACGTGAGAGTAGGTCATGCTAGGAGAGAGTAGCTAAGGCTAGGATAGGCTAGAGAAGGCTAGAGTAATCTAGGCTACATTAGGCTAGGTTAGTCAAGAGTAGGCTAGGCTAGAGTAAGTTAAGCTAGGATAGAGTAGGTTAAGCTAGGCTAGACTGCTTTAGGCTAGGCTAGTGTAGGTTAGGCTAGGTTAGGCTAGGTTAAGCTAGATTAAGTTAGTCTAGGCTAAAGTAGGTTAAGTTAGGCTAGACTAAAGCACGTTAGGCTAGAGTAGGCTAGGTTGGGCTAGGCTACAATAGAGTAGGCTAGGATAGAGTAGGTTAGGCTATTGTAGGCTACACTAGTCTAGGCTACAGTAGGCTACACTAGCCTAGGCTAAAGTAGCCTAGAGTAGGCTATAGTAGGCTATGCTATAGTAGGCTAGAGCAAACTAAGCTAGGCTACACTAGGATAGGCTAGGTTAAGCTAAAGTAGGCTATGGTTGGCTAGGGTAGGCTAGAATAGAATAGTTTAATCTAGGCTAGGCTAGGCTAGAGTAGGTTAGGCTACACCATACTAGGCTAGGGAAGAGTAAGTTAGGTTACGCTAGGCTACGCTAGGCACAAGTAGGTTAGGATAGGCTACAGTAGGTTAGGTTAGGCTAGGCTAGGGTAGGCAAGAGCAAGTCATGCTAGGCGAGAGTAGGTTAGGCAAGGTTAGGCTACGTTACAGTAGGTGAGAGTATTCTAAGCTAGACTAGGCTTGGCTAGCGAAGAGTAGGCTAGGCTAAGGTAGGATAGGCTAGAGCAAGTTAGGCTAGCATAAAATAAGTTAGGCTAGGCTAGGCAAGGCTAGTGTAAGTTAGGATAGGTTAGGCTAGGCTAGATTAGGTTAGTTTAGGCTAGAGTAGGTTGGGCTAGAGTAGGTTAGGTAATAGTATGTTAGGTTATGTTACATTAGGCTAGGATAGAGTAGGTTAGGCTAGAGTTGGCTAGGGTAAGATAGGCTAGTCTATGCTAGAGTAGGCTGGGATAGGTTAGGATATACTAGGATATATAAGGCTACAATAGGATAGGCTATAGTAGCTTAGGCTACACTAGGCTCTTCTAGAGTAGGGTAGGCTATGCTAGAATAATCTAGGCTTGGCCATGCTAGGTTATGCTAGTTAAGAGTAGGCTAGGCTAGGCTAGAGTAAGTTAGGCTATGCTACGCTAGTCTAGGATATGCTACAATAGGCAAGGGTAGGCTAGACTAGGTTAGGCTATGCTAGAGTTGTCTAGGCTATAATAGGCTAGGGTATAGTAGGTTAGATTAGGCTAGGCTAGGCTGGGCTAGAGTAGGTCAAACTTGGCTAGGCTAGGCCATAGCAGGTTAGGATATGCTAGAGTAGGTTAGTGTAGGCTAGCCTAGCCTAGAGTAGGTTAGGCTAGTGTTGGCTAGGCTAGCATAGTATAGGGTAGGGTAGGTCTTGCTATGCTAGGCTAGTGTATAGTACGTTAGGCTAAAGAAGTCTATGATAGGCTATAGTAGGCTAGGCTAAGCTAGAGTAGGCTAGGCTAGGATAAAGTATATTAGTTAAGGCTACGCTAGTGTAGGCCAAGCTAGGCTAGAGTAGGTTACATTAGGCTAGTCTAGGCTAGGTTGTAGTAGGCAATGTTAGAGTATTATAGGCCATGATACACTAGAGTAGTCTAGGCTAGACTAAAGCGTTCTAGGGTAGGCTAGAGTAAGCTATGCTTGCTAGGTTAGGCTAGAGTAGACTCGGCTACAGTAGTTGAGGCCAGGATAGAGTACGATAAATTATGATAGGCCATAGTAGGTTATAGTAGGCCACAGTGGGTTAGGCTATGCTTGACTAGAGTAGGTTAGGTTAAACTAGGGTATAGCATTCTAGGCTACACTAGAGTATGTTAGGCTAGACTAGTCTAGGTTAGGCTAGGTTAGGCTAGGTTGCAGTAGGATACGATAGAGTAATCCAAGGTAGGGTATGGTAGGGTAGAGTAAGCTAGGCTATAGGCTGTAATAGGGTATGTCATGTTATGTTAGGCTATAATAGGTTGTAGTAGGGTACACAAGGATAATGTAGTCTAGGCTAGGCTAAAGTAGGCTAGGCTAGGCTCGATTAGGCTAGGATAGGATTTACTTAGCTATAGTAGGATAGGATATATTAGGGTAGAGCTAGGGGGTTAATAATCACTTAAATGAAAGTCACAAAATATTTTTTAAAATATTCTAAAATTATTAGTATTTAGGGTTTGGGGTTTAGTGTTTAGGGTTCATGTTTTAGGATTTAGGGTTTATAAGGATTTACTAAATTATTTTAATAAACACTTAAATAAAAGTTAGAAAACACTTTTTAAAATGTTATAAAATGCTTAGTGTTTAGGATTTAAGGTTTAGGGTTTAGGGTTTGAGGTTTGGGGCTTACAGTTTAGGGTTTCTTGTTTAGGGTTTATAACGCTTTAGTAAATTATTTTAATAAACACTGAAATAAAAGTTACAAAATGATTTTTGAAATGTTATAAAATGATTAGGGTTTAGGGTTTAGCTTTTAGGGCTTGGGGTTTAGGGTTTATGGTGGTTGAGCGTTTAGGGTTTATGGTTTATACGACTTTAGTAAATGGTTTTAATCAAGGCTTAAATAAAAGTTACAAAATTCTTTTTAAAATGATATAAAATGCTTAGGGTTTAGTGTTCATGGTTTGGCCTTTAGGATTCACGGTTTAGGATTTACAAGAGCTTAGTAAATTCTTTTAATAAATTCTTAAATGAAAGATCCAAAATTCTTTTTAAACTATTATGAAATTCTTATTGTTTAGGGTTTTGGGTTTTGATTTTGGGTTTTAGGTTTAGGTTTTAGGGTTTATAAGACTTTAGTAAATGCTTTTAATAAACACATAAATAAAAGTTACAAAACAATTTTTAAAATGTTATCAAAATTTTAGGATTTAGGCTTTAGGCTTTAGGGTTTAGGGTTTGGGGTTTCACGTTTAGAGTTTAGTGTTTAGGGTTTATAATACTTGATTTAATGGTTTTAATAAACACTTAAATAAAAATTACGGACTACTTTTTAAAATGTTATAAAATGCCTAGTGTTTATGGTTTAGAGTTAAGGGTTTGAGATTTATTGTTTGGAGTTTAGGGTTTAGGGTTTATAACACTTTCATAAAAGCTTTTAATAAACACTTAAATAAAATTTAGGCAAGAATAGAGTAGGTTAGGATATGCTAGGTTTGGGTAGTGTAGAGTAAGGTAGGCTAGGCTCTAGGTTAGAGTAGGTTATGTTAGGCTAGTTTAGGCTAGAGTAGGTTAGACTAGGCTCGGGTACACTTAACTAGAGTAGGTTAGAGTAGGCTTGGATAGAGCATGTTAGGTTATGTTAGACTAGGTTTAGGCTAGGCTAGGTTAGGATAGGCTAGTTTATAGTAGGTTAGGCTAGGGTGGAGTAGGTTATGCTAGGTTAGGCTAGACTAGGTTAGAGTATGCTACGCTGGAATAGGTTATGTTAGGTTAGACTATGTTAGGCTAGGCAAGAGTTGGTTAAGATATTTCACACTAGGCTACGTGTGAATAGGTCATGCTAGTAGATAGTAGCTTAAGCAAGGCTAGAGTAGGCTCGCCTATGTAAGAGTAGGCTAGGCTAGAGTAGGCTAGAGTAGGCAATGATAGGCTAGGCTAGGCTAGGGTAGTGTAGAGTAGGTTAGGCTAGGTTACGCTCGAGTAGGTTAGAGTAGGCCACGCTAGTGTAGGATATATTAGGTTAGACTAGGTAAGGCTAGGGTAGAGTAGGTTAGGCTATGTCATGCTACAGTACGTGAGAGTAGGTCCTGCTATGAGAGAGTAGCTAAGGCTAGGCTGGGCTAGAGTAGGTCAGAGTAATCTAGGCTAGAGTAGGCTAGGTTAGTCAATAGTAGGCTAGGCTAGGCTAGAGTAGGTCAGAGTAATCTAGGCTAGAGTAGGCTAGGTTAGTCAATAGTAGGCTAGGCTAGAGTAGGTCAGAGTAATCTAGGCTAGAGTAGGCTAGGTTAGTCAATAGTAGGCTAGGCTAGAGTAAGTTAGGCTAGGATAGAGTAGGTTAAGCTAGGCTAGACTTATTTAGGCTAGGCTAGAGTAGGTTAGGCTAGGTTAAGCTAGATTAGGTTAGTCTAGGCTAGAGTAGGTTAGGTTAGGCTAGACTACAGTAGGTTAGGCTAGAGTAGGCTAGGTTGGGCTAGGCTATGATAGAGTAGGCTAGGGTAGTATAGGATAAAGTAGGTGAGGCTAGAGTAGGCTAGGCTAGTCTACGGTAGCCTAGAACATGCTAGGCTAGAGTAGGTTAGTCTATTGTAGGCTACACTAGTCTAGGCCAGAGTAGGCTACACTAGCTTAGGCCAAAGTAGCCTAGAGTAGTCTAGAGTGGGCTATGCTATAGTAGGTTAGAGCAAGCTAGGCTATGCTACACTAGGATAGGCTAGGTTAAGCCAAAGTAGGCTATGGTTGCTTAGGGTAGGCTAGAATAGAGTAGTTTCAGCTAGGCTAGGATAAGCGAGGATAGGCTAGGCTAGGCAAGGGTAGAGTAGGTCAAGGTAGGCTAGCCTAGAGTAGGTTAGGCTACACCACACAAGGCTAGCGAAGAGTAGGTTAGGTTACGCTAGGCTAGGCTAGGCACGAGTAGGTTAGGATAGGCTAGTGTGGGTTAGGTTAGGCTAGGATAGGGTAGGCGAGAGTAGGTCATGCTAGGTGAGAGTAGGTTAGGCTAGGTTAGACTAGAGTAGGCTAGGTTAGAGTAGGTGAGAGTATTCTAGGCTAGAGTAGGCTTGGCTAGGGAAGAGTAGGCTAGGCTAATGTAGGAGAGGCTAGAGCAAGTTAGGCTAGGATAGAATAAGTTAGGCTAGGCTAGGCAAGGCTAGTGTAAGTTAAGATAGGTTAGGCTAGGCTAGATTAGGTTAGTCTAGGCTAGAACAGGTTGGACAAGGCTAGGCTAGAGTAGGTTAGGAAATAGTAGGTTGGGTTATGTTACATTAGGCTAGGATAGAGTAGGTTATGGTAGAGTCGGCTATGGTAAGATAGCCTAGGCTACACTAGAGTAGGTTGGGCTAGGTTAGGTTAGAGTAGGCAAGGCTATACTAGGTTAGGCTATGCTAGAGTACAATGGACTAGTGCAGACTATAGTAGCCTAGGATAAGGTAGAGTATGCTAGGCTAGCCAAGGCTAGAATAAGCTAGGTTAGGCTAGAGTAGGCTTGACTAGGCTAGAGTAGGTTAGGCTAAGGTAGTCAAGGGTAGAGTAGGCTAAAGTAGGCTAGGCAAGGTTAGGCTAGAGTAGGCTAGGCTAGGCTAGGCTAGAGTAGGGTAGAGTAGGGTAAGTTATTCTAGGCTATAGTAGGCTAGAGTAGGTTAGTCTAGAGTAGTCTAGGCTAGGCTAGAGTAGGGTAGGCTAGGCAAGGCTAATCTAGAGTAGGTTATATAAGGCTACTATAGGATAGGCCATAGTAGGTTAGGCTAGGCTAGGCTAGGCTAGGGTCTACTAGAGTAGGGTAGGCTATGCTAGAGTAATCTAGGCTTGGCCACGCTAGGTTATGCTACTTAAGAGTAGGTTAGGCTAGGCTCTAGTAGAGTAGGGTAGCCTATGCTAGAGTAATCTAGGCTTGGCCACGCTAGGATATGCTACTTAAGTGTAGGTTATGCTAGGATACAGTAGGCTAGGCTAGGCTAGAGTAAGTTAGGTTATGCTATGCTAGGCTAAAGTAGGCTATGCTAGGCTAGGATATGCTACAATAGGCAAGCATAGGCTAGACTAGGTTAGGCTGGGCTAGAGTAGGCTAGGCTATCGTAGGCTAGGGGATAGTAGGTTAGGTTAGGCTAGCTTATCTTAAGCTACGCTAGGCTGGGCTAGAGTAGGTCAAACTTGGTTAGGCTAGGCCATAGTATGTTAGGATACGCTAGAGTAGGTTATTCTAGGCAAGGATAGCCTAGAGTAGGTTAGGATAGGGTTGGCTAGGCTAGCATAGTATAGGGTAGGGTATGTCAGGCTATGCTAGGCTAGTGTATAGTAGGTTAGGCTAAAGATGTCTATGATAGGCTATAGTAGGCTAGGCTAGGATAGAGTATCTTAGTTAAGGCTACACTAGTGTAGGCCAAGCTAGGCTAGAGTAGGTTACGTTAGGCTAGTCTATGCTAGGTTGTAGTAGGAAATGTTAGAGTATTATAAGCCACGATAGACTAGAGTAGTCTAGGCTAGACTAAAGCTTTCAAGGGTAGGCTAGAGTAAGCTATGCTAGCTAGGTTAGGCTACAGTAGTTGAGGCTAAGATAGAGTATGATAGATTATGCTAGGTGAGATAGGTTATGCCTGGCCATAGTGGGTTAGCATATGCTCGACTAGAGTAGGTTAGGTTAAACTAGGGTATAGAATTCTAGGCTATGCTAGAGTATGTTGGGCTAGACAAGGCTAGGCTAGGCTAAGTTGCAGTAGCATAGGATAGAGTAATCCACGGTAGGGTATGGTAGGGTAGAGTAGGCTAGGCTATAGGCTATAATAGGTTATGTTAGGTTATGTTAGGCTATAATAGGTTTTAGTAGGGTACACTAGGATAAAGTAGTCTAGGTTAGGCTAAAGTAGGCTAGGCTAGGCTCGGTTAGGCTAGGATAGGCTTTACTAAGCTATAGAAGGCTAGGATAGATTAGGGTAGAGCAAGGGGGTTAATAAACACTTAAATTAAAGTCACAAAACGTTTTTTAAAATGTTATAAAATGATTGGTATTTAGGGTTTTGTGTTTAGGGTTTAGGGTTCATATTTTTGGATTTAGGGTTTATAAGGATTTAGTAAATTATTTTAATAAACAATTAAATAAAATTTAAAAACTCTTTTTAAAATGTTATAAAATGCTTAGGGTTTAGGGTTTGGGGTCTAGGGTTTAAGGTTTAGGTTTTATAAGGGTTCAGTAAATGATTTTAATAAAAACTTAAATAAAAGTTACAAAACACTTTTCAAAATGTTATAAAATGCTTAGTGTTTAGGGTTTATGGTTTCATGTTTGGGGTTTACAATTTAGGGTTTATAACACTTTAGTAAATTATTTTAATAAACACTGTAATAGAAGTTACAAAATTATTTTTGAAATGCTTTAAAATGATTAGGGTTTAGGGTTTGGTGTTTAGGTTTTGGGGTTTAGGGTTTAGGATGGATTACTCTTTAGAGTTTATGGTTTATAAGGCTTTAGTAAATCCTTTTAATAAAGGCTTAAATAAAAGTTACAAAATTCTTTTTAAAATGATATAAAATGCTTAGGATTTAGTGTTTAGGGTTTGGCCTTTGGGATTTAGGATTTAGGGTTTACAAGACCTTAGTAAATTCTTTTAATAAAGTCTTAAATGAAAGATAGAAAATGCATTTTAAGCTATTGTAAAATGCTTATTGTTTAGGGTTTTGGGTTTTGATTTTGGGTTTTAGGTTTAGGGTTTAGGGTTTATGTTATAGGGTTTGTAGCACTTTAGTAAATGCTTTTAGTAAAAATTTAAATAAAAGTTACCAAACAGTTTTTAAAATGTTATAAAATGCTTAGGATTTAGGGTTTAGGCTTTATGGTTTAGGGTTTGGGGTTTCAGGTTTAGATTTTAGTGTTTAGGTTTTATAACACTTGATTTAATGCTTTTAATAAACACTTAAATAAATGTTACGGACTGATTTTTAAAATCTTATAAAATTCTTAGTGTTTATGGTTTAGAGTTAAGGGTTTGAGGTTTATTGTTTTATGGTTTAGGGTTTGGGGTTTAGGGTTCATGGTTTCGGTTTTACAACACCTTAGTAATTGTTTTAATAAACACTTAAATAAAAGTTACAAAACACTTTTTAAAATGTTATAAAATGCTTAGGGTTTTTGTTTAGGATTTGGGGTTTACTGTTTATGGTTTATGGTTTGGGGTTTAGGGTTAAGGGTTTAAGGTTTAGGGTTTAGGGTGTAGGGATGAACCACCCCACCTTATGAGGTTATCCATTGCTACATATTACACATAATGTGTTCATCCCATGGAGCCTTGAGGAGTTATGAAGAAAAATAAATAAAAGGAAAAAGGTTTATGAAGAAAGGTGGAAAAACAAAGTTCGGGGTATCTCATGTACCATAATTTTCTCCCTCCTACAGTCACATACCCAGGTGTGGTGGTGTGGTCTTCCCTTATTATATATACACATAAAATTCTTACGGTTTATGGTTTATGGATTAGGGTTTGGGGTTTAGGGTTTATAACATTTTACTAAATTATTTTATTAAGCACTTAAATAAAAGTTACAAATAGTTTTTAAAATGTTATAAAATTCTTAGGCTTTAGCATTTAGGGCTTGGGGTTTATAACAATTCAGTAAAAGTTTTTAATATACACTTAAATAAAAGTTACAAAACACTCTTTAAAATGCTATAAATTAATTAGGGTTTAGGTTATAGGGTTTAGGTTTTAGGGATTAGGGTTTAAAGTTTATCACAATTTAATAAATTCTTTTAATAAACATGTAAAAAAAGTTACAAAACACTTTTTAAAATGTTATGAAATGCTTATGGTTTGGGTTTTAGGGTATAAGGTATAGGGTTTAGGGTTTGGGGTTTAGGGTTTAGGGTTAGGGTTTAGTGTTTATAAGACTTTAGTAAATTGTTCTAATAAACGCTTAAATAAAGGTTACAAAATGATTTTTGAAATGTTATAAAAGGCTTAGCGTTTAGCGTTTAGGGTTTAGGTTTTTTAGTTTAGGGTTTAGCGTTTAGGGTTTAGGTTTTTTAGTTGAGGGTTTATAGTTTGGGGTTTAGTTTTTATGGTTTAGGGTTTATAACACTTTAGTAAATTCTTTTAATAAACACTTAATTAAAAGTTTAAAATTATGTTTAAAATGTTATAAAATGATTAGGGCTTAGGTTTTAGGGTTTTGGGGTTTAGGGTTTAGAGTTTCAGGTTTATGGTTTAAGGTTTATAATACTTTAGTAAATGCTTTTAATAAACACTTAAATAAAAGTTACAAAACACTTTTTAAGATGTTGTAAAATGCTTAGGGTTTAGGTTTTAGGATTTATAACACATTAGTAAATGATTTTAATAAAAAC
>APFE031677743.1:0-12460 GCA_000404065.3 Pinus taeda | reverse complement strand
TATATATATATATAGTACCAGTGCAAACGTTCCAGCAGCGACTGCTCCCAGTTCACCTAAATGCTACATTCACTTATCGTGCTTCTCCTCCTTCATCGCTTTCTCGTACGACGTCGCCTCCGAGTCGGCGTTCTGGTTCTTGTGATGGTGGAAGTGATGGTGTTTATTCTCAGACATCCTTTCCGAAATTGATTTCAATTACAACGGTATGAAAGGAAATTCAAAAACCACTTATATATAGAGGTTTGAATAATTAGATCCCGATGCAATGTAAGGAAATCTAGACAATGACTTTTACCTGCTTAGAATACTCTTTATTTAGAAGCTTTGTCATGTTGTTAGAGTTGATTATCTTTCCAGGTTTTGATTCGATACCTCTCAATTCAACTTTCTTTCCTTCCCAAAAAAATTTCAAGAAAAGTTCCTGAAAATTAAAAGCTATTGTACCCAAAGATTGTAGCCATTGGACTCCTAGTAAAACATTAGCACCACCCATTGGAATGGAAAGCATTAGGCTACTCCATACATATCCTCCCATGGATGGCTTGATATTATGGCACTTTCCAGAGCAATTTATGCTTCCTCCACTTGCAACCATCAATTGACACTATGGTGCTAGATATAGGAAGCAATTCAATTCATTGGCTAACTTACAATCAATAAAATTATGGGTACTGCCCGTATCAATAATGTTGAAGCTTTCTTATGGAGAAGTTAACCAACTGCTCCACTTCTCAAGCCCTAGCCATAAATGCTAGAGTTTCCAATGCTAGAAACCTTAGCGTTCTCCACCCAAATCTAAAATCATGCTCCAAGAACCTGAATATGTGAAAGAGGAATTGAATTTGAAACAGAGTAATGAATTCAGGGCTTTGATGAATGATAATATGAGTGTGTTTTGGAAGTCTAGGAACCACGCTAATAACCATGACGCCAGGACGAGTAGAGGTGAATGAGAATAGGTGTTTCATAATTCTCATTAATTGTTAATCATGGTAAGTCTTTATAAAAATATAGTATAGTAAACAATACCATTTATTAAAAAACTACCATATTAAATACATAAATGAAACAAAACATTAAGGTGGATGAATAAAGAAAATCTTTTCTTTCATCAAGGAGACTAACAAAGGTGGAACCCTAGGTAGTTACTCTACTACACATTACAGTGAAGAGTGTGAATGAACTACCATGGGGAAATGAGGAATGTGCATCAACTTATAGGCATTTGATAAATGGCCAAACTTTTCATAACCATATGCACCTTTTTCAATGTGAGGTCACAAAGATGTGTACCTTTTACAAGGTATTTTTTCAATGTATGTAAATCTAATTTTCATTAATCTACATTATACTTAGTTAATATTTAATTTAAACATTGCTTAAGCATAATATTTAGATATACAAGGAAGTTATTATTTGAAAATCCATGAATCCATCTACAGGACATTACGAGAATATGTCAACATCTTTCAATACCAATCATCTATTTGGAATCTATAATTAAGAAAAGGATTAATGTGTGAATTTCCAATAGAGGGTCCATAATTATTTATTTTTCTTATAATTAATAATTAAATAGAGAAGAAATTTGGAAAATTATTAGAATGTTATATAATAATAGATAAAGTTGTAATTTTTAAAACTTAAATAATTAACTTTTATATTTTAAATTTTGTTTCAAAAACTTCTCTTTAATTAAAATCATACAGTTTCAATAATTCAAAATTACATTTTCATATAATTATTTACCAGAATTTAATAAAATTAATAAAAAATATTAACACGCAATCAAAGCTAGAAATTTTATGGTACATTGATTTTCAACACACATTAAATGATAAAATGACAATTTGAAAAATACGATTCTAATTACGCCTTATTTTGAAATTCCAATAAATTGTAACTACAAATGTCTGACCTTATATAGTACATATGTAAAAAAAAGATGCAAATCTCACAAAAACTCCATTGTCGTGATGTAAAAAATTTAAATACAATACCGAAGAGTAGCTTAACTACTATGTTAATCACTCATTTAAGCTATGACCAGTGACTCAAGGGAATTATTCCCAATGCCATGGCTGAAGAACACTTTTGTAGGTCTCGAATGGTTTTCAATTATCTATAATCACATAAACACAAATCGTTATTTAGGTTACATATTAAATTTAATGACTATATTAACGTCTATTCCCTTGTTGACTTTGGAATGTTGAATATAACGCCTATGATTGAATATGGTTGAAAATGATGCTTTTATTTCTTTCCAAGAGAAACGATTAAGGTTGGTTGAATTGTTGGTTTGTGTAGGAATTTCACAAATCTAGTGCATAGGAAAGGAATCGATTTAGCTGGAGAATAGATGAGTATTTCACTTATGACATACTGGAAATTTTTCCCTTGTTGTCATTATCTAAAGAAAAAATTTTATTACAGAAGAATAATAAAATACACATAATGTTGCAGGTTCTCCTGAGAGTTGGTGTTCCCTGGGTATATCTTGTGTTATGTGGTGTCACATTTGCCTTATGATTTATCTTCCATTATGCATGTTATAAAGCTCAGTGTGTTTGTGATTTAAGTTTCCATGATATCAGTAGTTTATATCTCTTGGTTTTTTCCTCTAGAAAATTACAAATGAGTTCACCGAGTTTTAGCGAAATCTAACATGGTATGAGAGCTTAGTTTTTGATTGAGGAACATGAACATATTTTATCTTCAAGAGAAAATTATGTGATTCAGAGCAAGCAAGTTATCACATCGATTTAGTTGTTAGGGTTTTGAGTAGTGTGCATTGAATCGACTAGTGTGATTTGTATTTAACAATGTAATTTGGCAGTATTGTATATCTGGGTCTCATATCTGAAGACCAATTTAATGATGCATCTAACTTTCATTTGTGGAATGAAAGGATAGAAGTGGACGAAAGGGTACAAGAAGGACCACCTAGCAACATTTGCAGAGATTTTAAGTCTGATACAGCAACAACATTTACTAGAAAATGAGGGCATGACTTAAGAAGTGAGATTAGATAGTTGTGACATAGGTGCATGGGAGTTGGTGGCAATTCAATTGAGCACAAGTAGGTGTGAAAGAGAAGCGAAGGAAGAGTGAGGGTTTTGGCAGATTGTAGACCTCAACATTTGAGAAGAATAAATCGAGTGAGATTCAAGCATCTACAGCTAAATGCAAAGGTCCATTCACACGTGCATGTAGTAGAGAGAAAGTGTGCTTGCATGTGTGGATCAAATTGTTGGTTTGTGCAGGAATTTTATAGATCCAATAGGCACGAAGGGAATCGATTTAGCTAAAGAGTGGATGAGTATTTTACTTCTTGTAAACTAGGAATTTTTGCCTTGTAATTCTTAGATGAAAATCCTTTGTGGTAGATTAGAATAATAGAATACACACAACGTTGCAGGTTTCCCGGAGTTGGGGTGTCCTAGGTATATCCTGTGTTTTTATGTATTGACGTCTTTGTCTTCTAATTTATCTTTTGTTGTGGATGTTAGAAAACTCAGTGCATGTGTGATTTAAGCTTCTAGAACATTTGTTGTTTATATTTCTAGATTTTTACCCTTGGAAAATTACAAATAAATTTATTGGGTATTAAGGAAATATAACACTTTTAAGTTTATTTATACTAACATTATTATTGTTAATGATATTAATATTAATAATAACAATATGATCCTTACATAAATATTATTATATTAAAAATATTAAGTGTATATGTGCGTGTTATAATTAATAAATTAGTAGTAATAACAGAACATTGTTAATCTTGTTATTAATATTAGTGATAATGATGATGGTTTGTTAGTATTAATTTCCTTCCTCATTACTTATATGTATTGATAACAATATCATCATCAACATTATGATTATTAATGTTAACACTATGACCTAAATGTTATAAATAATAGTAATATTAATAATACCACTAATATATTTAATAACATTAACAACAACATTATATAGTATAAAAACATTATTACATTAAAGTAAAATGAATTACTAGATGTAATAATAACATGACAGGTTACATATAATAATATTATTACATTAATCATATCAATAGTGTATTTATGTTATAATTAATATATCATTGTTAATAACTTAGCATTGTTAATGCTAATAATAATTGTATTATTGGTAATATTAATGTCATTATTAAATGTTGTTAATAACATCAATACTAATAATAATTTTAATGTTATGCTTAACATTAATAAAAAATTATTATAATAAAACCAGCATAGATCCATCTTAAGTAGGGTTCTAGCATGAGCTTCGAGGGATCAAATTAGTTCACATGCAAACTTAGTTTAGAGTGCAAAAAATAATGTGTAAATTTTCATTCTTTAAATTTTATTTTTGAATGCTATAGAGATTACATTACTTAAACTTGTGATTCCCAAAAATCTTTGTTAGATTTTGACATACAAGCATATGCCTAAAAAAGTGTTAAACTTTAAAACGCATAGACCACCTCAAAAGTTTTAACCAAAAAAAAAACTATCTTTTTCAATAAATTTATAAGATATTCATTATTTTTTAAAACAATATGTAAAATATTTTAAACATAACATGTGAAATGAGTGATTTTATTAGGCCAGATTAAAATGGTTTTCTTGGTTATTAATATATTTTTAATTCATATTAAAATATTTTATTAGTAAACCACATTGGATATTCTGTTGTATTCAACATTCAAATAATTTCTTTTAACACTTTTTTCTATATATAGTGATATATAAAGTTGATGTCAACAAAAATTAGTTAATGTAGATCTTCAAATAGTTTTTTTTTTTAAATTATGTGTTAAAATATTTTTAAAAAGTGTAAGGTTTAAGCATACTACTCACACATTTTTTTTAATTCTAATTAGTTCACATGAAATTATATTCGTTCATATGGAAAACTAATTAAACAAGGATAACATGTACTTTTTTCCCTTTTAATATAGCTCACATTGTTTTTCTATTTAGAGAATATTTTGTTTTCATTTTAAAAGGAACACACATTGACATAGTTACATATCGCCTTCACACTTGTTGTACAATGAGCCTCTCGGCTCAATAAGTGAATTATTAAGTTTACTAATATTTTTGTTTAATATTATTAATGTTGTTAATATTCTTAAATTTTTTAATAATATATTTGATTTATTAATGTAAAATGATAAATTTATTAATATTACTAATGGTATTATTAGAAGTGTTTTATTAATATTATATTTTTAACAATATTGTTTTTTTTTTGTAGGCAAGTAGGAAACATTATATTACCAAAAATATTTTACATAGAGTACATTGTGAGAAGAATTCCAAAGCTATAGTTGAGATGAGGAGAAGTATGCAAAGTGCTAATTCTCGATTGAAAAGAGATAGGGATCCATCATCTCTTGTGAAATGGAAACCAGTTGGTCCTTTAGTATGAGCAAATATATGGTTGGAATCATGGGCCATACAAAAATCTAGATAGGACATATAAAACTAAACAAAGACCCTGCAAAAAGGATACCTACTAGTGTGACCATAGAAACTTAAACAACATAATAATCTAAAGAAATACTTTTTCAAATAAAGCATATTGGGAGACCTCATCAATGTGTTTGCTTCCCTCTGGAACTGTTTGGTGTTTTTGTGCTTTGTTGTGGTCTTCTTCGCCTACTCCAACATTTCTAGGTGTACCGTTTTATACGTTTTCTTCGATGATAAAGCAGTGATAGGAAATGGTCTCTTCCTCAAAAGGTTCTTCTTTAGTGGTGCGGTTTACACTTGTGGGAGAGTTCAACTAATTACGAGCCTTTTATTGAGGTTTTTTGCTGGGAAATGATCCTTGGACAACAATGCCTTTTCCTTTCACTTTTTGCACTAGAGGATAAGCGAGAGGAGGGGAGCCAGGTTGGTGTGAGGAATTAAATCAACAGAGATTTTGATGGAGTTAGTGGTTGCCAAAGTTAGAGGAACATGAGGGAAATCAATGCCTATAGCCCTCGGTAGATTACATAGTGCCAGATGGGTATTGTTGAATTAAATACCCACCTATTCCATACTTCGTTCTACTTTTCCCTCGCGCCCTCCAAGGTTTGAAGATGGTGCACTAAAAAAATTTGAACTTCCCAATGACCATCACCTAAACATCTACACTCAGCCTCCATGGAAGCCACCATGATGCATATGTAGGCTAGTATATCGGGGTCAAACAATTCTACATTTTCATCGTGCTAGGCAGAGTGGGGTGAACTCCCTCATCCTCGGCCTTCACGTCTCTCTACCCCTTTCTATAACCATATTTCATATATGAGAGTCATTGAATCGAAAGCGTTGGCTTCTGATATTTTTGTAAGAGAAAACAATGTTTTCACTGCTTTTGTTAACACCTACCTGCTGGAAGATGGAATGGAGGAGGAAATAAAGGGACTGAGACATACAAATTAATGGGATCATGAGATCCAATTTAAGTATATCAAGATGATTTCGAGGGGAATGTTCCACAGAACCTAAATTAATTGAGACATATCTCACTTGGAGGAATTGTTCGGTGCATGGCTACAACATCATCACTTTATTGATTACAGGCATGATTGTTGTCTTGCAAGACCTAACAAAAGTCATAAACCAAAATAGCATCCCAATCAAGGAGTTACAAATATTATTAATGTTTTCTTTGTAAGCTTCGCAGGACTACGTCTTCATCATTACCAATATATCATCCTAATTGAGCCAAGGGATTAAACTATTAACTTCACATCAAAGAGTGCCTTAACATAGCATCAAATTTCCGTCTATCCAAAACTCATGAACAATAATATTATTAACATTAATACCAATAACATTACTTATATTATTAATAATATAACTAAATACTAAAAATAATTTTGTAATATTAAAATAAAAAATAATAATACAACAATAATATTATATCAACTTTATTTTAATATTAACAATTATTTTAAACCTAAAATAAATAATACATCAAATAAAATCTTAATATTTTACCATTTAGTAGTTAAAACCTAAACCTTGATGCAAGAAAACCCTCATAGTTATGTTCACTTCTTCAACAACGAACTGCATAAGTGATCCACCAAATAACCACATTTAACCACTTAAAACCTTGATGCAGGGAAAACCGCTAATGGTAGCATTTCTCTGCATTTCTTCAACAATGAAACCTCTAAAGGCAGCCAACAAAGAACCGCATTTAATCATAACCACATTTAATGATTTTTATTGCCTTTATCCATGCCCATGCCTGACCACTAACCTTTGTAGAGGAAGATGCGAATCAAAGACGTTTGATAAGGCAAAGTTGGAAGAAAAAAGGTTGAATACAACTACTGAAAAACACAGAAGAGTCAAAGAGACAGAAAATGGAAGAAATTTTTTGAAATAGAGTAAGAATAATCCAAAAGTTGAATACAACTACGGAAAAACGCAGAAGAGTCAAAGAGACAAAAGATGGGAAGCAAATTGTTGAAATAAAGTAAGAATAAAGCTTAGAACTTGCGAGTTGCTCAAGCACTTCTATTTGGGCATTTCAAGCATGGTAGCACAAACAACTGCTCATAATGTAATTACCTATAAAAAAATAACACTTATATATAACCTTAAGAGGAAATGTTACGAAATATTAGAATTTTTAATATTAAAAGATATCTCATTTAATTTTTTATATAAATTTATATGTACTATAATATATGATTAGAAATTCTCAACATTGGAATTTATATTATATTTATATTTAAAATAAATATTTATTTTTTCAAAATAATTATCAAACATATTAAAATTTATATGTTTATAAATGGTACTTATTTGTATTGAAATCTAAATCTCTATGAATTGTGTTTCTTTAGCAAGTTGTTTTTCCGAGATTTAAGTGTGTATTGATTTTTGAAAGGACAAAATGAAGAAATTAAATTTAAGAGAAAAGAAGTTGCAATAGTGAAATTCAACAACACTCATTAAATCTAGAAGTAAGCTTCAACATTAATTATTGCATATCAAGAATATTGTCAATCAATTCAACAACCCATGTCAAATCCATAAGCAAGCTTCAACATTACTTATTTCTTATCAAGAATATAGTCAATGAAGTAAGCACATACGATTATCAACTAAGTTATTAGTTATGGAATATGATTACAAAGGAACAAGCTCTAGTTCTTTGTTTATTGCTAGCTACATTGTACACATCTTGATATTTGTAGTCTTGAGCTCTAGTGATGGCAAAAAGCAAGCTTCTTGGATGAGTGGTGAAGGTTTTTTTTTTTGATTAAGTGATAAGTGGTTAGTGAGTTTATTGGAGTACTAATTATACTTATTGTCTTATCCAAATAAGTTGGTGTAATTCCTTGCTTCTAGTCATGTCTAGGTTGATGTAATTCCCTATTCCAATTGTGGGTTATTTGCAAGCCAATTATATTTCACAACTTATTTTATGTGCAACATCAAAAATCAAATTATTCTAAAAGCTTAGGCTCTTAGGCTAGCACATTATTTAAAATGAAACAAATCCATGGGATGGATTAGAAAGGAGAGCTAATTTCTAGAAAATCATCCTCTCTTAAGTTAAAAAAATGGCACAATTGTTAAAAAAAAAAAATAAGAGTGACACAAAACCTTACCAATAGCACAATGAAATCATTCAATTGTTGTTACAAAATCCCAAAATTTACGAGAATTATTTCATTGTTGTCACCATAATCATTCCATTGGTATCATTGGATCTTACCTAAAGTTCCACCACTTAGCAGAAGTTCCACCACTCTTAGTCCCAAGCAGAAGCTCTTCCCAAATCCTCGTCATAAATGCTAAAGTTACCGGGCTAAAAACCGTAATATTCTCCACCCAAATCTTACTCCAAGAAGCCAAACATCTAAAGGAAGAATTGAAGAATTGAAGTTGAAATAGATTAGTGAATTAAGGGCTTTGATGATGGGGCATAAATGGGGTATCATATTTTTTGGATTTTTTTATTCCAAGAGTGGAGTAGAATGAGAATGAGAATGAGAGGGCTTTTTCGTAGTCCACATTCATAACAGCTAAGCCACTTGTCATCGGGAAGTGGGGAATGTGAATGAACATCTAGGCATTTGATAAATGGCCAAGCATTTTATAAAGCCATTTGCAAAATCAAGTTTTGAAGATATGCACTTTTTATAGATTTTTTTTAAATGTAGTGGAATCTAATTTTCATCATTATACATGTATAGTCAATTATAAAAGACACAATCGGTTTTTAATTATAAGTGTATTTAGATACCAAAAAGACTTTTAAGAGGTATGTTTCATTCCAAATGGTATAATTAGGTTGACTAGTATGTTAAATCACTCCTTTAAGCTATGACAATTTTGGAGGTATGGAATTGGAATTGAGGTGTTTGTGGACTAAGAATCACCATACAAATAGTAATAACAATAACAGCATCTCAATACTATTAAGTATTTATGTTAAAATGCTTATTAGGATCATAAAGGGATACAATGAACGACTGAAGCTGAAGCCAGTGTCAACATGACGGATGGCTTTTTCAGCGAAAAAATGAAAACCGTTTTAAAGCATAGGTACGGGGAGCAGGTGGCTAGAAATGGTGATCTTTTACTTCCTTTTTGGCTGCCTTCTTTTTGTGATGCTCGTGGAAGGCATAGCCCCCAGCTCCCACTGCAGCTGTTGCTGCAATCTCCTCCTCAATCTTCTGCCTATGCGCGTTCTTTGGATCCTTCTTTGCTTTATGTTTTTCGTACTGCATACCCAATGAGAGAATTAGTAATCCTATAATTGTATACGTAAACTCTATAAAGCTGATTTAGTTTATCAACTTACTAAAAATTACAGAATAAGAGATATATATATATATATAGTACCACTGCAAACGTTCCAGCAGCGACTGCTCCCAGTTCACCTAAATGCTCCATTCGCTTATCTTGCTTCTCCTCCTTCATCGCATTCTCGTACGGCGTGGCCTCCGAGTCGGCGTTCTGGTTCTTGTGATGGTGGAAGTGATGGTGTTTATTCTCAGACATCCTTTCCGAAATTGATTTCAATTACAACGGTATGAAAGGAAATTCAAAAACCACATATATAGAGGTTTGAACAATTAGATCCCGATACAATGTAAGGAAATGCAAGGAAATGCAGACAATGACTTTTACCCGCTTAGAATACTCAAATTGCTGAGCAGATTAGATTACATGAAGGAATGGTAGTGAATTAGTCCGGTATATATAGCCAGGGTTGAATATTAAACGGAGTTGTCTATAATGTGACTTTTTGGATATTCCTGTGACGGAATCCGGCAAAAGAAATGAGGTTAAATCTTGATTTTTAGCAGTTAAAATGGTTTTTTAACTGCATATTTGGATTCAGCGCCATGAAAAACACCTGGGAGCCATTGATTGTGCAGAAAATAGCTATCAAACTTGGATTCCATGAATTGCTACCGGATTTTGACCGGAAAAATCTGCCGAAAAGTCTTTCAAAAAGTCGTGTTATAGACTACTGCATATTAAACACGCTATACCGTGTGAAAACAGAGTTCACGCGTGCGCGGTTTCCAAATGGTCGGTGCGCCTGCATGGTCTCTCCCTATCCAATAGATAAGACCGACGAGGAAGGTGTGTTTGATCGGAGGTGCCCTAGTTGGACATTGTCAACCGAATGGAGAACGCGTTGGTGCAGTTTCCAGAGTGGCTGCGGCGACCACATAGCCTGTGCTTATCAGAAAGTGAATGATGACGAGGAAGGTACGTTTAATTGGATGGAGCAATGTGACATTGTGAAGTAACGAATATTAATAATTAATAAATTTAAATCTCGCTTATAACAGGCCTACATTTAAATCGCGCTTTAGAAATGAGCATGGACGAATAAAGTATGCACATTCCAATATGCAAGTAGTTTATTACCTACTTCAAAAGGTGTTTAAGAAATTTATGTTACACCTTTTAATTAAAAAAAATTGTTCATATTTGAAATAGTAAAAGATAATGTAAATTATGGTAATAAAGTTAAATTTATATATAATTTTTAAGTACGATTTATATATATATATATATATATATATATATATATATAATATATTATATAATTTTTTAGTTACAATATTTAATCTCTAATAATAATATGGGTTTTTTAAGGGTTTTCTCATAAAGGATAGAAAAGTTGAATTTTATATAATTTTTTAGTAAGATTTTTAATCTCTAATAATAATATGAGTTTTTTTAAGCGTTTTTCATAAGAGGGATAAGTTTTGGGGATTGGGGATTTTAACTATGGTAAAGCAAAGAAAATTTGGGATAAAACTTGAGGTGAAGTTTCTAAGACTTTTAGGTCATTAGTAGAGTCTTGAGCTGTCTCATGGGATTTTTAAAAGGGATATCATATTTTAAGTGAAATATTATTGCTCATATAATTGGATAGTGGTGATTGCTCTCAAGGCCTTAGAAATTACTATGGGAAGAACATAAAGTATTTTTGTCCTAAGTGAAGTTTCAATAGACCATGAGTGAGAAATAAAATTGCAAAACACAAAACATGCCTTATATAAAAGGTCGTTATGGGATATGAGTTCCAATATGAGCTTCTATGCACTTAGGATGTGCTTCAAAGGATGATCAAGGGATAAGCTAAGCTAATTATCTTCTAAATTGATATTATTTTATTAATGAGCTAATGTAATTATCTCTTAAATTGATATTCTTTATTTAACTAACTATGTGTAAGCCCATTAGCAATATATTAATGATTTAAATGAATCTTTATCATGCAAATGAGATATAATGTTATCAAACCAGCTCACAGAAAGATAGAAAAGATAGATCAATGCCTTAGAATTCATCCTCTTCGAAGGGGCAACCTCCTTGAATGATACAAATGAAAAGAGCTCCTTTCTATATATAAGAGTCTAAGCTGTCATAATATAATCAGCGAGTAAGTTCTTCCACTTGATGAGATACTTTGAAATTGATCTATTTCGTAGTTTTCAATATCTCGGTTCTGTGACTGCTTCAGGTTCCAATATGATTTTTCCTTCCTTGTCAAGTTCTCGCAATGAACTAGGATCTTCTACAACTTTTGAATGAGTTCCCACTCCTTTGGGCATATGGATATATGTAAGGGCCGATGTTTGGAGGAACACTTGGTGGAATCAAATGAATAGCATGATCATGATCACGAATAGGTGGGAGGCCTTTGGGAGTCTCAAATACCTTGGAATGATTGTCCAAAACGTTTTGGAGATATGGAGAAATATATGATTTTGATGTGGGATCCTCTAGTGAACATAATTGTGGAATTACACCTCGTTGTTCTTTATTTAGAAGCTTTGTCATGTTGTTAGAATTGATTATCTTTCCAAGTTTTCCTTCGATACCTCTCAATTAAACTTTCTTTCCTTCCCAAAAAAAATTCAAGAAAAGTTCTTGAAAATTAAAAGCTATCGTAC